>VWZE01020951.1:477314-492932 GCA_013396675.1 Eubucco bourcierii | reverse complement strand
AAAGAACTTCCTCCTAACATCCAGTCTAAATCTCTCCTCTGCCAGTTCAAACCCGTTGCCCCTTGTCCTGTCATTGCAAGACCTTGTCAATAGTCCCTCCCCAGCCCTCCTGTAGCCCCCTTCAGATACTAGAAGGTTACTCTAAGGTCTCCTGGAAGCCTTCTCCTCTCCAGATTGCAGAGCTCCAACTCTTTCAACCTGTCCTCAGAGCAGATCTGCTGCAACCCTCTGAGCATCTTCACGACCCTCCTCCAGACCCACTCCAACAGTTCAATGCCCCTCCTGTGCTGGGGGCTTCAAAACTGTACACAGTAAATGAGGTCACAAGTACACAGTGTACATGTACAGTACACATGAATGAGGTCACCCTTTAGTCTCCTCCTTTCCAAGCGAAAAAGCCCCAGCTCCCTCAGCCTCTCCTCATAAGGAAGATGTTCAACTTGTTTTGGTTAAGACTTGCCACTCAAGACACTTTTTGTCACCAAACTGGGTAATCAGGTCCTCTTTTCCTGAGTAACTCTTGAAAAACTGCCATCAAGGATTATTTCAGTCACTTTTGTTTACCTATGCATGTATTAAAAGCAGACAATTTAAAACCCAAAATCAAAGTCAAGTTGTTCTAAAGCTGAGAAATGGGAAGTGTTCTATTTCATGGCAAACATCATATGCTGGTCAGGAGAATTACTGTGTAAATCTGTCCTTTATGTTGTTTGCAGAAGCCTTTCCTCAGTCTCATAAGGTGCATATTTATGACAAAACCACTGCAGAAGAAATCAGAGCTTCTCTGAGCCAAGGTACTTCTCTAATTGTAAAGAGCTCTATTAGAAGATATATCACTATAGTTATACTTTGATTCAGTCTTTCCTTTGAGAAGAAATCCTATTCATGTTTTAGTGTTTTGATATGGTCAGCCTCATTTGGAGGGATTCAGTGTTTTTTGTATGGCAAGCCATCTAACAGCAGCTACTCATCTCTTTATGAATAGAAACCCAATTTCTCAAGTATAATAGAGCTGTTCATTGGATCTGTCCTTGTGTCCTATGGCTGAAATGCAAAATATATTTCCATAAACAAAATGTGACATTATTCAGTCCCAAAGGAGCTCAACCTAAACATTTCTTTGTGGGTGTAAAATGTGGTGACACCTAACAAAGAGGAGAGGGAGGTTCTGCAGTGTGGTGTAACCAGATACAACAAACAGTGTGGAGCCCACAGTGACACTGCACTTAAATGCACTGAGGACTTTGGTGGCAGATTTCTCTGGAGTATTCATTGTGTGGTACTGAGTACCTGAGCAAGGCTGTCAGTCTTGGGGCAGCTAAACTGCAGGGTTTTTTTGTTTTGGACAGACTGGATGAGTCTAAAGGAAGATTTGCATATGTGGTCATGTACATTTTCATGATTTTAGGCATGGGTGCTTGCAGAGGAAATGATCCTGTTATGAACAGAGGAATCAGTCCATCCTCAGCAAGTTTTCAGATGACACCAAGTTGTGTGGCACAGTTGACTTGCTAGAGGGCAGGGATCCATCCAGAGGGACCTGGACAGGCTGCAGAGGTGTGCCCAGGCCAACCTCATGAAACTCATCAAGGCCAAGTGCAAGGTCCTGCACCTGAATAGGCACAATCCCAATCAAAACTCCAGGATGGGTGGGGAATGGCTGAGAGCAGTCCTGAGGAAAAGGACCTGTGGGTCCAGGGTGATGAAAAGCTCAAAATGAGGCTGCAGTATGAGTGCAGCCCAGACAGCAACTGTGTGCTGGGCTGCAGCAAGAGCAGTGTGGGCAGCAGGGCAAGGGAGAGGATTCTGCCCCTTTGCTCTGCTTTCCTCAGATCCCATCTGGATTCCTGTGTGCAGTTCTGGAGCCCCCAGCACAGGAAGGACATTGAAGTGCTGGAGCCAGTCCAAAGGAGGCCACGAAGATGCTGAGAGAGCTGCAGCAGCTCTGCTCTGAGGACAGGCTACAAGAGTTGGGGCTCTGCAGCCTGGAGAACAGAAGGCTTCCAGAAGACCTNCAGGTTGCCCAGGGAGGTTGTGGAGCACAGAATGTGATCAAAGATCACATTCTGTGCTCCACAACCTCCCTGGAGCTGTTCAGGACCAGGTTGGATGAGGCCTTGAGTGACCTGTGCTAGTGGGAGGTGTCCCTGCCTATGGCAGGGGGTTGGAACTAGATGATCTTTGAGGTCCCTTCCAACCTAAACAATTCTATGATTCTGTGATTCTAATCTGGGAAGTTTTTCACTGGCTTCAGAGATAAAGTAGTTGCTTGGGCAGAAAGTTTAGCTGTGTACATTGCTAAGAATAATTTTCTGTAACTTCCTTGGTTCCAGTAAGAGTGTGTTCAAACAGGGATAGTTATCTGTTGTGGACAGTAAGACTCCAAAGACTTATTCCTAGGAGAAGTTTCAGTGGTTTTAGGACAGAAGCACAAAGACAGGGAGCTGAGGGAAATACCAGGCTGCTTCTTGTCATCCCTTCTTACCTGGTCTCTGTGTTTCCTTGTGTTCATTCTTCTAAGACAAGCTTCAAGTCTTAACAGGGGCTTCTCCTGAGCTCCACAGAGATTTCAAGGAGCAATAGGTCATAGGGCTCTAATGCCCACCATCCATGGCACCATCCATTCCTCACACAGTCCCTACATGATAGGATGCATACATTACCAGGCCTTTTTGAATCTAAATGCTGATGGTGCCTGTGCAGGTTGTCTACATGATTCTCTTGCTGCTGGTGAAGATGTGTTGGGTACTACAAAAGAGCAGGGCTGCAAGTTCTACTCTGCAGTAATCTAAGTTCCACAGAATGACAGAGCAGCTGAGGTAGCAAGGGCCTGAAGTAGTAAGGGCCCTCTGGAGATCATCCAATCCATCTGGGTGACCTAGAGCAGGTTGTCCAGGACTGTGCTCAGTTGAATTTTGAGTATCTTTAAGGATGGTGGCACCACAGTGTCTCTGGACAGCATGTAACCTGTAGTTTGAAGATTCCTCTCTGAAGTTTTTAATGCAAGTGTCCTTGAGAGCTGACATTAGTTGAGTTCCTGGAAACTTCTGGCAAAAGAGACTTTGGCACTTAACCATAAGATTTTTTCTCACTACAGGCAACTCATAACTAAGACACAGCTGCTTCAATAGCTGTACCCATTCTTCCTATATCTCAAAAGACCAGTTTGGGAAGTAAAGGAAAATGGAAGCATTTCATTATACTTTTCCTTCCAAACCTCTTGTTAGTTGTATTTTTTTCCTCCCTCTCGGTTGTCCTACGACAGAGACTTGGTTTGCTTATTCGCTCTGTTCTCACAGTGCAACTTGAGCTGTGGTCAGTGTTATGTTACTTCCTTCCTGCACCAAGAAGCCTCTATCATGCCCAATTTACACTCTTTGCTTTCACTACACATTGTGTCAGCATTCCAGGCTGCAGTTAACAGTGATTAAATAAGACAGATATGCCTGAAATCCACCAGCAATCTTACCTGAAACACAGGAGTCGACAGCTTCTCTGCTCCTTGTTCTGTTCAACTCACTTGCACTCCTTGCTCAAATGCAGAAGTTGTTTGGGGTTGTTTGGTTTGGCTTCTTTAAAGAAAAAAGAAAAAAATCTTAGCCTGGAAAGTAGCTCTTCACCTTTGTTAGCAATTCTTAAAACTTCAGTGAGAAAAGAGCTGTTTAATATGGAGGACACTGAGGGGGAACCTTTTTACTGTTGATCAATATCTAAAGGGTGAGTGCCAGGAACATGGAGTCAGATTCTTCTCAGTGGTGTCCTGTAGCTGGACAAAGGGCAATGGACAAAAATTGGAAACCAGGAGATTCCACATATATATAAAGAAAAATTGTTCACTTTAAGGGTGGTAGAGCACTGGACCAGGTTGCCCAGAGAAGTTGTGGAGTTTCCATTTCAAACTCACCTGGAGGTGTTCCTGTGTGAGTTACTCTGGGTTATCTTGCTCTAGCATTGGGAGTTGGACTAGATGATCTCCAGAGGTCCCTTCCAACCCCTACCATTCTATGGTTCTGTGATATGACCACAGCTTTCCCCCTTCCATTGGCTTAATATTGCCAAGGTATACAAAGCATATGTTTTAACTGAGTTCAGTGACTTGGAGGTATGATCTTGACTTCAGCTGCATTTGGTGTTTGGCACTCTCTGTTTGTCATATCAAAACTACCGGGTTCTACTGGCATGAAAGACAAAAAGATGTCTAAATCAATATGAAAGGAAATGGTCAAAGTTTAGAGTTCAGTAAGGTCTTTCCTCAAAGCTTGGTTCCAGGCTGTCCTGAAACTTGCTGCTGCCAAACTACTTTTGCTGAACTGTTTTGCTGAACTGTAGGATGCTGAAATGTAAGTAAGCTCTGCCTGGTCTGTCTGTGTGGCTGTTTGTAGGCTGTTACCCATTTAAAAAACATCTGAATGAAGAACAGAGCTCCAGGACATTGAACTCCTGTCTTGGGAAAGCTCCATGACACTGAAGTCCTCAGTCTTGAGTAAGCTATCAGATAAATGTAGGAAGTACACCAAGATTAATACTCTCCTCAAAAGGAAATGTTGTAATTTGAGCTCACTCAGATTACTTAGGAGCAGAAAATCCATGCAAGGCAGCTATAGAAAACCTCTCTGCATGACTTCCACTGCTTCTGATGAGATTACCTGTTTAAATTCCCATTCCTCATCTGCTCCTGCTGGTAGGGTTGGGATGGTCATCTCTACCAGCTTCTACTCTCACTGCTGGTGTTACCTTCTCACAAGCTCTTTCCTATTCTTGCCCTCCTCCAAACCCCTGGGGCTGCTCTGGCTGCAGCAGTTGTGAATGTATCAGCTGATCAGTGACCATCTAGTCTATGGTATCACTCTGATCAATTTGTTTGATCAGTGTGAAAGCCCTTCTTTAAATCCTGCTCCCCAGCCTTACTGAAGTGTATCCATAGAATCACAGAATGGGTTGGAAGAAAGCTTTAAAGGTTAGCTAGTTCAACCCCACTGCAGTGAGCATGGACACCCCTGACTACAGCAGGTTACTCCGAGCCCCATCCAACCTGACCTTGAATATTACCAGAGATGGGGCAACTACCACTTCTCTGGCAATCTGTGCAATCAGTGTTTCACCACCCTCATAGTAAAAAATGTCTGTCTCCTGTCCAGTCTAAATCTGACTCTTATAGAATCATAGAATGGTTTAGCTTGGAAGGGACCTCAAAGTTCATCCAGTTCCAACCCCCCCACCATAGGCAGAGACACCTCCCACTAGCACAGGTTGCTCAAGGCATTGTCCAACCTGGCCTTGAACACCTCCAGGGCGGTTGTGGACACAACCTCCCTGGGCAAACTGTGCCAGTGTCTCACCACCCTCACTGCAAACAACTTCCTCCTGACATCCAGTTACAATCTCCTCTCTGACAGTTTAAACCCATTCCTCCTTGTCCTGTCATTAAAGACCTTGTCAATAATCCCTCCCCAGCCCCTTTCAGACACTGGAAGGCCACTCAAAGGTCTCCTTGAAGTCTTCTCTTCTCCAGGCTTCAGAGCCCTAACTCTCTCAGCCTGTCCTCATAGTAGAGCTGCTGCAGCCCTCTGATCATCCTCGTGGCCTCCTCTGGACTGGCTCAAACAGTTTCATGTCCTTCCTGTGTTGGGGGCCTCAGAACTGTACACAGTTTAAAACCATCACCCCTTGTCCTGTCACAACAGGCCCCTAAAAGATCTGTCCCTGTCTTTCTCATTGGTTCTTTTAGGTACTGAGAGGCCACTGTACTGTCTCCCCAGAGCCTTCTCTTCTCCAGTCTGAGCAACCTCATGGCTCTCAGTTTTTCCTCATAACAGAGGTGCTCCTGCCCTGAAATGTAAGGTTCCTCTCCTGAAGACTGTTCAAACCCAGATATCACCCTATGTTGTCTGGGAAGTTGTCAGGAGCAAGGCTCTGCCACAGCAAATCTACATTTCAGCTTGTTTGCTGCTGAAAGTTGAAGCCCCCAAGAGAGCAAACACAGAGCTCAGGCAGGCATCTGATGCTTGCTTCAGCAGGCTCTCTGGTCACCACAGGGGTGCCGAGAGGAGGACCTGTGCTCTCCTGTGGAGAGGGATGCTGGTAGAAGGCTTCCAGGCAGGATCACTGTAGCAAGACTTCCTCCTGCGATTCAGAACACAGATAAGAGTGAAACTCTATCTAGAGAGAGTCTCCTCTCAGAAGGAAGGTTTAATGGCTTCTGAATGATCCTGTATCCTTCTAATGCATTTAGCCTGTGGCAGGAAGAAAAAGGGCTGGGAAAACCCCTAGTATCTGAAGGGGGCCTACAAGAAGGCTGGGGAGGGATTAAAGACAAGGTCATGCAATGATAGGACTAGGGGCAATGGGTTTGAACTGGCAGAGGGGAGATTGAAACTGGATGTTAGAAGGAAGTTGTTTGCAGTGAGACACTGGCACAGGTTGCCCAGGGAGGTTGTGGTTGCTCCCTGGCTGGAGGTGTTCATGGCCAGGTTGGATGAGACCTTGAGTGCCCTGTACTAATGGGAGGTGTCCCTGCCTATGGCAGGGGGTTGGACCTGGATGAGCTTTAAAGTCCCTTCCAACCTTACCATTCTATGATTCTATGATTCTAAATCCAGGACTGATCTTAAAACTACTATGAAGCAAATCTCAGTAAAAACCTGAGTGGAAAGTTCACTCTATCTAAAATACTGAAAGGAAATGAAGCAATTTATCTGTGTGTTTAGTACATTCACATCACAACTGGAAAAAAAAAAAACAAACAAAAACTCAAACCATTTCAGGAACAACTGAATAAAAACCAGGATTCGGTGTTCTTTTGCTTCTCCTGCAGTTGTTTTCTCGAGACAGTACTAAACCACAGACAGCATAGCCTGTGTAATGCCTAAAGAGTGCATAGCTCAGACAAGTGAAACTCATGCCTTGTCACAATATTGATATGATTGTTTCATTAAGGAGCACTCAGGCACCAGAGGTGTTTGTGCCGGTGCAAACATGGCCATTAACTAGAGTGACAAGGACAGGTCCAGCATGCCACGGACAGACAGCTCATCTGGCAGCATCTGACACACACCTTTCCAGCATTCAAAGTGTTAGCAGTGCAAACAGAAAAGTTGAGCAAGTTGGACAGAAAACAAAGCAAAGATGACTTCTGGGGGGACTTTTTTTCAAGCGCCTCTGACGCACTAGAACTCCAGTGTTTGTTAGCAGTGAGTTTGGGTCTCTGCACTTTGGAGTAGTTGTGAGCATTGGCACATGCCTCGTGAGGCACTTCATTGCCATCTGTCTGTGGTCTTCATGATCTTTATTTGTTTCTATCACTTCTTAAATATGCATGCTGCTAGGTATCTAAGCTCTAGGAAACAGGGACATGGGGCACATGCTAAAGTGTGCTTGCACTGACTGCACTGTGATCCCTTTTTTTGTCCACCTCAGTGACAACAGTCAGTGAGTGAAAAATCCATCCCTGACAGGATGAATGGATCCCATTGCAAACCTTCTTCCTCACCTGAAGCTTCTGACCAGCCCTCACTGAGGATATTGTGAATGATGGGCTGGGTGGGAGTGAGCATTTGTTTGCGCACCTCCTGAAACTGGAAGCAGGGAAGAGGGAAAAGCAAACAGATGTGTATATACTTTAATGACACATGAGCAGTTCTTTCCTGTCTCACTCCAGAGAGATGCTCAGCCTGCAGCACAGAGTTTAATGTGAGCATGCTTCTGGGGACTGGCCTCCCAGATCTGTTCTGAGCAAATGGAGAATGACTGCTACAACTCAAATGAATATTACTAACTCGACAGTTGGTACCACGAGTTTGTAGCTCATGTTCTGCAGAATCCGAAGCCAGCCTTACCAGGAGGTGTTGATCTCACACTGCCCCTCTGTCCCTACCTCTCTTTCAGTAATTTCTAAGAGGCTTCAAATAATGACTTTGTTAGTGCTGCAGTTTAGATAGCACAACTCCTCTTCTCCTCTTGCCGCTAGGGTCATTCGTGTCTTATTATCGAGGTGTCTAATCTTCCTGCCCTTTGTTGAGCATTGCCAGTCTTGTTGCAGCTGTTCTGCATGATTTTAATCTAACTCACTAGATAGATGTGTTGATGAGACTCTCCAAATGCTTGTGTTCTGCTTAGATGTTATCATGAAAACATAGCAGCCTTGACCTTTCACATAACTCTGCTAGTCATGAATGGTGGCAACCCTGTCCCCCCCAGCCACATGAATTTCATGCCTGCTCATCAGCTGCTGTGATGCAGAAGAACATTTTATCTCCCTCACTTTTGACATCTTAATTTGGTTTCAGGGTTTTCCTAGAAGGTGTTCTTTGTATATTTTCATCCCCAGCTTTTGGTTGTGGGTAGGTATTAACCAGCAGAGCACAACCCGGACACTTTCATTTATAGAACATGAGCTAATTAGCACTTTTAATGGGTTTAATGGATTGCACCAGGGTCTTACAGAAACAATGCTTCTTATCTAGCTAGCAATAATTGGGAACACAAATAAGTACACCCCATTCTTCCCCATAATTGCATTAAAACAGCTGATATCTGAGCTGAAGCAGTACCTGTGTGAATTCATGTATGAAAGCTGCTCCACCTTCTGCTTTATTTTGCCTCTGTGTCCCTATGTTTTCATTTGTCACAGTGAGAGTACCTGCATGCTGCTGTTTCTGCTAGTGTGCAGTTCCCATTTCATTTTGGTACCATTTACCATTTGTAATGAGATCCTAAGAGATGACACAGCTTTATGGTGAAGGGTTACCTTCTCTTTCTTAATCCCTTGTTATGCAGTGTTACATGTATTAGATGGTTTACATATTAGATGTTAATTAAAGGGGAGCAGATGGAATCTGTCAGCATCAGAAAGGCTGTGTGTTAGGTTTTCTGAGCCAGCAAAAACAATCCCCTGCTTTGCCAGGAAGGCAGCCTGCTGAATAAAATGGTCCCATGTCAATGGACAATCAGAACTGCAATTGCTTTGCAATTAGCTGCAATGTGATTAATTGATACTGAAGGAATTATAAAGTAGCTAAGAAAAACAAACTTGGTGAGCAGCCACTGTTGCTTATATCAGTACATCCTTGATGGTAAAGCAGTTTTGGTGCCAAATATGAAGAGTGCGAAACCCTATGATTTTTTTTTTTTTTGTGTGTGTGTAATGCACTACTCTTTTCCCACCTTTCTGCAAGCAGAGTTATTTCTGTACAGCAAAAAAAGCACCAGTGCAATTATTTTTTTTTCCCTACTACTGGTGCTTCAAAATTTCTGTACATTTCTGACATGCAAACAGTTTCCCAAGTCTGTAGAGTACATTGAAGGGTGGGCTCTGAAGCTATTCACATAGCTTCTGGTAGGAGTTGGTGAGTGGCTACACATCCAAGTTCAGCCTGTTTGCTCACTAAGTCCCATCTCTGATGAGAAACATGCTTGAGCATGGAGGTAAACCAGTAGAGATTTTGGCCTCTCTAGTGATGAATGTCACTGGCTAATGAGCTGCAACATCATTTATTTTCTCTCTTTGAGTCTCTTCTCAGAGGTGCATCTTGTGGTATACCTGCAAGAGGGATGCTGCCTGACAGCTGCATTGGTGCATGTAGTGACACAAACAGGTTATTAACCCTCTTGCAGCACACCCTCCTCCAGATTAATTTGTCTCTTCATTTTGACATCCAGGATGCAATCTGTGATACCAGTAGCCATCACTTTTCTTTCTGTGAGTTTAGCCAGTTCTCAGAGGGATTTGAGTGCAAATTTGAGTCATTTGAGCTTGATTTTGGTGCATGAATGAGACACAGCAAAGCTGGATCCAGTGTTGGGCAGGTGAGAAACAGAGGGATCTTACTGAGCATGCATGGGCCGTCCTGTTCATCCTTTCAACCACTGACTGCATGGTCACCATGCTGAACGAGCTGTGCTGAAGCTGGAGTGTCTTTGGGAGGTGTCCCTGCCTATGGCAGGGGGTTGGAGCTAGATGATCCTTGAGGTCCCTTCCAACCTTACCATTCTATGATTCTTTCCATCTCAGAGCCTGGATCCAGAGTTGTTGCTGAGGATGCTGGCTAGATGTTTCTCTTTGAAATGTGTTACTTTAATTTCTTAGCAAGAGATTCTCATTAATTTTCACTTGCTACACAGATAGAATAGAAAAATGTTTTCCTCCTGAGATTAATGTATAATGACATCTATCCAAAGAATGCTTAAGTATTCACACTTCAGAGAAACTGACCTTTAAGCCACACTTAGTGAAAGTAAGCTCAAATCAGTATTGCATTCTTGTTACCAAGGACACTTATAATCATCTTCTTAATTGTCCTTGACAATCTTATCATTAAAGATCTCGGCATTAATTAACTATATAATGTCCCTTGCTTGATAAAAGCAGCCTTGCTGGCACAATAGGCATTGTGCTCTGCAGGCATTCTTTGCAGCGCCTGTATCTATAGCAAGGGTCGCTCATGCTGCTAATGTTGCCCGGCTGACACACAAACATTTGGAGCACTTAATTGTCTGAGAAGTGAGCTGAATGAAGGCAGTGGTGACACGGTAAAATATGTTCCAACTCAGTGTTTCTTAAGGGAGCTTTTATGCCAAGATTAGTATCAGTGTTTAATTGACAGCCTCTTCACTTAGTTAATTACCTGGGCTATTGTAGCAGAAAGAGAGAAATGGACAAAGGCATTTGTGACATGAATCACTACCAATACAGAAACAAATATGTGAGTCCTGTGAAAACCCACAGGAAAAATACTGAGTCTTATCTTTCTCCTGCTGCAGTATGATCTTCTTTCAGCATTTTCAAAGGAAAACCTGAACCACCACAATAATGACGATGGTTTAAAGGTGGCCAAGTTCAATGCTTTTATATTTTTTTTTTCAGATGTCTGTTAGGAAAGATTGCAAGCTGAAGGCTGAGAGTTCAATCTGTGTGTCACATATCAAAACACAGATAGAAGTTTCATGTGATTCCATATTGGCACACACACAAAATCAGGCGGAATAAAAAAAAAAAATCCACAGCCTCACTTTCAGAGATTGGAATGGTCTTTACTGAATGAAAGACTTGAAAGACCTTTGTGCTTGCTTTAAAGCACAATGTCCACCAGAACTGTACTCAGGCTACCTCAGACATCAGAGATATGTTTTGCAATATGTGGTTGCAATGCTTACACCATCACCACTTTTCCATTTTTAAAAATGGGCAGGCTAGGAGTTTGACCATAGTCAATAAATCTCTCACATCTCACTGCCCTGCTTAAAACATGAACATCCACCAGATCTTTTGAATGAAAACATGGAAATTAATACAGGGGAAAAACTAGACTAGAAAGTATAAACTTCATGGAAAAGCCCATCTGTTAGTCTCTGCAAATGGTGTGTTTCAGACAGAACCAGACATTGGTCAAGAACAGCCCAGGAAAGGGCAGAAGAAGACAGGTAATTGTAAGACATTTGGTGTCATCTTGTTTAGCCCTGTTCAAAGGCTGGTGTCACCTGAGGCAATTGCAATGATAGCCACCATTACATTACTAGCACTTGAATTTCCAGAGTTAGTTTCCCATAAGACTGGTCAGTTAGAAAATGTATTTTGGGCTTATTAGCTGTAATTTAGAAAAAAAAAAACCAAAAACAAAAAACAAAACCAAAACCAAAGCAGCACAGATTTGTTCTGAAACCATANAAAAAAGCAAAAATTTTTTTTTAAAACAAAAACCCTAAAAAAAAAAAAAAAAAAAAAAAAAAAAAAAAGTAAAAATCACTGCATGTAATCAAGTCTCAAAAAAAGTGCTAGAACAACCTTCTTTGTACTTTGAATTACCTAAACTACCTCTCCAAAAACTGCTGAAGATGCTGATTAAAATGATGGATCATCAGCAAGCAAAACATGCACAGGAGCCTTGTTTGAGTTTCAGACTATGTGTGGCATAATATTATTGGTCAGTCTGAAATAAAACACTTCTTTGGGCAGTCAATTCTGCAAGACAAGACTTGCCTAAAACAATGCATTTAGAAGATAGCTTTCAACTAAAAACTGAAACAATAATTTATCATTTGTGCACTGAAAGCCACAGCAAATACTCACAGGGCAGTTATGTGTTGCCTGCCTATGAAAAGCACCACTGGTGTATGCACCAACATAAAGTGACACGCAGCAAGCCTGGGGCACAGGCAGGGAGGGCAGGAAGGGTGGATGGAAGTGTAGCTTTTGTTCATTTTACTTCTGAGAGTCATTCTTTGTAATTCTTTGACTCTTTGCTAGTTGAGTGGTATGACTGCCTCTCTGCATAAGAGACCTCTTGATCTCCAGTGCACACAGTTGGTCCCTAGTCAGTGCATGTGTACAACTGAAACAGCCTGCCTGCAGCTCAAATGAACAGACTGCTGCACAGGTCTGGCCTGAGAGCCACAGTGTGGGGATTGATGTTCTAATCAAGAAGGAGGCTTTTCAAATGTGCAATGGACTGTAGATGTTTCATCTGCCCCTGATGCTCTTAAAAGTCTTCCACAAATCCAGCACCTAAGAACAAAGGTGTATCTGCTGGGTTTTGTGCAGTCGCCTGCTCCTTTGCCTTTGTGATGAGCTCAGCAACTGTAGGCCAGAAGAAGTTGGAATACCATCTAACTATGTCAGCATGCTGTTGAGCATGGTCTAATAAGCCCTGCTGAGAGGTAGCATCTGTTGCTTCCGTCTCAGTGTAGTGCTAACAGGGGTACATCTGCTGACTTATATCTGGCTGGCTTGGTACCTGAGATGAATGACTGTCAACATCTGATTGCTTGCACATCTTGGAGGAGGATTTTTATCCAGTGCAAATCAACATTATTCATTCTTTTCTAAGGCATTATGCTTTCTCTCTCACTCTTGAGGGGAAGAATAAGAAAGTAAATATATATATATATATATATATATAAAATCAATTGATAAGAGTCTTACTGCAAGAAAAGTATTTTCAACCACTCTGTTGTACACAGAACCCACAGATGTCTCCAGTTACCAAGTGATGCCCCCTATAAATATAGAAAATGCTCAGGCCTCAAACCCAACACCTTCAAACAGGAGCAATAGCAGAGACCACTGACTGTCTTCTGAAGGCCAAACATTTATGAACTGTAGCTGTAAGTGAATGTCATCTACTCTAGGGCTTGAACATCTGCCAAGGATGAGCCAAGCCAAGGGGCATGACTTGGCTCTCTCTTCCAGAGTCTTGATGGAGGCTAAAGGAACTTGCTGCATGTGAATGACAAAGCATATAAATTGTTTATTTGACAGTGGCCACCAGAAAGCAGTGTCAGCATCCTGTCACTTGGCTCTGCTCTAAGCTCACAGGCTGCAGTCAACAGCTCAGCAGGAAAGGCAGCAGACAGATGTACTACATCTGAATGATTTGCAGGTCTTGAGCCCCTTTGGTACAACAAGGGATAAGACCAGAAAAAGCTTTCATTTCTCAGTCCAGGCTTTTATTTTGCCAACTACTGGCAACTAACCACGGAAGAAAACAGCACAGCTTTTTTCACTTGTAGCTTTGTTTTCAAAGGAGCAGTTTCCAGTGCAATTGAGAGTGTCTGAGGACAAGAAAAATGAAGTAGCAGTGTTGGCCTTTGTGAATAAGTAGTCACCAGCAGCACTGTTTAATGTTTCACACCACAGTCCTGTTTGAATCAGAGACAAGCCTAAACCCCACAGAACAGCAGACATGATCTTCCTGGGATTAATGAACACACTCCTAACTTTTGGAATCTGCAGCTTCAATAATGTTTCTACTAAAAAAAAAAAAAAAACCCAAACCCAAACAACTAAATGACACTGTTAATTTGAAACTGCTGGCACCACAAAATACCACAACTGAAGTAATAACGCAACATAAATTTTACAGTGTCAAAAATGTAGAGAGAATTCCCTCGATGAGAGAAATGCCTGTGATGGTTGCAATCAAGGAGGCACAGAGGAGACAAAGTCCCAGCTGAGAACCCCAGTTCAACAGATAACTCTGAGTAGCGTTAGGCAGTCCCACATGGAAACTGGGAGTAGATGCTACACACCCAGCAGTCATGTATCACAGTATCACAGTATCACAGTATCACAAAGGTTGGAAGAGAACTCAAAGATCATCAAGTCCAACCCAATACCAGACCTCAAGACCAGACCATGGCACCAAGTGCCACCTCCAAACCTGCCTTGAACACCTCCAGGGATGGTGACTCCACCACCTCCCTGGGCAGCCCATTCCAGCAGTCAATGACTCTCTCAGGCAAGAACTTTCTCCTCACCTCCAGCCTAAACTTCCCCTGGTGCAGCTTGAGACTGTGTCCTCTTGTTCTGGTGCTGCTTGCCTGAGAGAAGAAATCAACCTCCTCCTGGCTACAATAAAACTTGCCATACAGTTGATGAATTATCACAGATCAATGGCTATGGAGAAAAACAAACAAACAAAACCAAACCTAACCAGAAACATCAGACAATATTCAGACTGAAATGTTGGTTTAGCTCAGTGAAAGAAACAAACAAACTCTGTTTGGCTTCAGTGGCAAGAATTCAGCAATGTGCAGTCTTGATTGAGTTAATTTTTGGTGTTCAAGGCTTTATATAGTGCACTTGGACTTGGATCCTGGGGTGAGGGCTAACCCCCATCCTGCATTTGCAGATGTTGTAATCAGGAGTTGTAGTCTTGGCCCAAAGAACTGAACACTGTTTTTAGCTGGAGGTGCAAGCTATGGTAAGTGACCCAGGTCTGAGAAATGGCAGTAGGTGCTGGTGCTGAGAAGACCTCACTGGATCGTTTCATCAGCTGCCTTGAAGTTAAAGTCTAGCACCTTCTTTACATCCACTTACCTTCTTCGCTGAAGATTTTAGTGATAGTCCTAAACTCTCACAAATATTGTTCAAGAGTTTGGGTTTTTAGACAAAAGATTTTTTTGGGGAAAAAGGAAATTTATTTGACCATCCCAGGTCGCATTAATGTTTGATTTGAAGCTGAGGGTGCTGACTCAGTCTTTTCATATGCAATGTAGCTCTCTAAATCAAGAGACACATCTCAGCTTGAGCAGTTGCCTAAAGTAGGTCAGACGAATTGCCCTCAGAGGGAAGAAGTGCAGGATGCCAAGAGAGGCTAACTAATTAGGATTTCTGACTTCTAAAATTAATGAGATAATTCCTGTGCTGGGGAACAGTACACTAAGAAAAATGCCATGTATTGAAGGCTCCATACAAAGTAGAGTGTTTTAAATGCTTCTTCATCATCCCATCAGAATCAGCTGGGACAGGAGTGAAGCAGCACGTGGGGAGGTACTTCAAGGCTGTGCCACAATGGTTAAGATTGTTCAGGCCATTTTCTGTTCTAACTGGTAACATGAAGTCATTGGCTTACATTGGATTCCCCCCAGTGTAACTCAGACTGTAGAATAACTGAAATTACCTTTTAATTAACTCCATCTTCACTGGTGACCTGCGAAACACTTGTACAAAGTGCTGTCATTAGCACCCTTGGCAAAGTTGCTGTTTTCACAGCATGGGCATGAAAACCCTGTGACCAAAAAAACCCCAAACAAAACAAAACCACAAAACAAAACAAACAACAACAACAACAACAACAACAACAAAAAACCCCAACCCAAGTCAACAAAAAAGAAACTCAAAAA
>VWZE01020951.1:462333-477289 GCA_013396675.1 Eubucco bourcierii | reverse complement strand
AAAAAAAAAAAAAAAAAGAGAGAGGAAAAAAAACCCAACATAGCTTCCTTCAGAAAAAAGCTTCCTCAAAAAACTCATTTACACAAATACTTTTTCTTCTGGGTTTTGTACACTGGATGATATAGCTCCAAAAAATCTCACNCCCCCCCTCCTTTTCAGTTCTGGGAAGAAAGCTTTCCTTAAATTGCTAGTGAAGCATGCCCCCAAATGTCCTATTTCCTTAACAGGTGATAATGTTCTTCTGGAAAGAACTAGCCCCAGCTGTTGAAACATTTTGAAGAGTGATTGTACTGATGAAGAGTTACTTCATGTGATGAAACTGATCAGTAGTCCAAATATAGGATTACTTCTAGCCCCTTTGTTTTGAGAGCTGCTTCACTTACTACCACGTGGATTGAAGCACATTGAGGGATTTCCCCCTCACAGGCATCAGCTTGGTAGATCATTTGGAGGATTGATAGTTTTGTGAGCTCAAAGCAACAATGGACCTGAAGCAGTCAGTGGTAGCATAGCTCCATGCCAAAGGCATGCAAATATAAGGGCATCATATAGAAAGATCTGTCTGCAGTTAATTCTCCATTGCCAGTGAAAAAGACCCCCAAATCTGGGGTTTTCCTCTCCAAAATTCCCTATATGAGCCTCTGACTTACAGTGCAAAGAGAAAATGATTTTGAGGGAGCCAGAAAGCCTTTCATTTAAACAAAATGAGCAACTCTTCTGTGAGGCCAGGCTGAGAGACTTAGGGTTGTTTGGTTTGGAGAAGAGAAGGCTCCAAGGAAACCTTAAAGCAGCCTTCCAGTACCTACAGGAAGGTTTAGACTAATGTAAGGGAAAAGTTCTTCACCATGAGGGTGGTGAGACACCAGAACAGGTTGTTCAGGGAGGTTGTGGATAACCCATCCTTGCACATGCTTAAAACCAGGTGGGATGGGGCTTTGAGCAATGCAGCCTAGTGGAAAGCATCCTGCCCATGGCACTGAACTAGCTGATCTTTATGGTTCTTTCCAACCCAAACCATCCTGTGGTTCTCTGACTCTGTTAAATGCCATATATGCCTGTTCATCTTGGCCATTTTCTGGTGTCATTTACCATATTTGTCATAAAATGGTGTTTGACAGATAGCATGTGTGGAAAATCACTATAAAGGTGGATTGCAAGCCACATGAAACAAACACAGTTTCTTCACCAATGCTTAATGGGACCTTAGTTTTATAAGAGCCTATATTAAGTTTTTTACTGTCTCTTTTTCCATGGAAAAATCAAGAAATGTGCCCACTGAGGTTTCAGCTGTGGAAGCTGATGCTACCCAGAATTGATCCTTTTATAACACCCAATATATGTTAAATAAATTACAGTTTTATTGCACCAGAGTTTTGGCACAGAGAAATACCTACTGTGGGAAAAGAGCACTCTGCTACCAATTCCTGTATGAAAGAAGAAAGCTCAAACATCACGTGTGGGTGATGTGAGTCTACATGTATATATACAACAGACTTACACATCTAAGTATGCATTCACATAGTATACATTTATTCATCTGCAACTTAGTTATAAGCAGTCTAACAGAAAATGTTGTATGTTAAGGTTGTGACAGTGTCTTTAACTCCTCTTGCTATGCCATGGGAGCTTTAACCTACAGTTTGTTAGCTGCTGTACCATGTACATCTAATACTTAATTTTGGTTTATGCAGGGATACTGTCCTGGATTTGGTGGGACAGAATCCCAGGCCATCCATAAGAAATAACTGATGATGATTTTTGAAAGGATTCAAGGAGTTACATTGGAATTTGTTTCTATTTTAACAAAGAAATCTATCTCACAGTCTTAGGAGAAGTAGGGATGAAATAAAAGTTTTACTTCAAAGAGAAATGTTAAGACTTGCTTTAGAAAGAGATTCCTAAACTGGATTTGGCCTTGAGTCTATTGCAGGCACGAAGGTCACAAGCAAAAAGTACATAAAGCTCAAGTTAGGCTTAGTGAAATACTTTTGAGCTTTGTAGTGCAACCCTAATAACAAATTCATGGCTGGAAATATCTGCGATCATACAGTCCCTTGTGAGATAAGGCTGTGTTAGCTATTCCATTCACCCTTCCCCATCATCCCTAGGGTTGTTTTAACCCAAAATGTTTACTTATTTTATCTTTTTTTTAAAGAAGAGAAAAAGTTGAAGGCTGGAAGTCATCATTAATTGCTAGGCACGAGCCAGCACAGCCAAAGAGTAACTAGCAGTTGATCAGCTCCATGGATGGTACTCAGTAAGTAGCAGTCAGTCAAGCCTTTGCAGATCTGTGAGCCTTGAGGGAGCAATGGGAATCCAGACTCCCATCCCACTGGAGCAGTGTGGGCTGGAGGGCACAAGGACAGTACTGTGGAGTGATGTTCTGTGCAGAGGCCATGTGGGACACTTGTTAGAGGGTGAGAGGAGTGTCCTTCTGCAGCGAGAGATGGAGCGAGCAGGGCAGCTGGGAGGTGGTAGGTCTCCGAGTGGGGGGAGATGAAAGGAGGAGAAACTGAAAACAAGTATGCACGCCTCCAGGTCTCCAAAGGCTAAAGCTGTTAAACTTTGGAACCACGCTAGCTCCAGGAAATAGCTGAAGTTCACATCCTATCCCCACAGTCTGCATTTAGCTGCACATTTACTCAAGTTTATTTTTAATTTTATGGCCAGTCCACATGCCACTGCTTGGGCTGTGCTCCTGGCCCTGTCATATTTACTTGGGACAATCAAACAATCATCTTGTTAGTCTTATTTTTCAGTTGTTGTAGAATACTAAGCCAAACAAACTAACTTCCATATTCCCCAAATTTCCTTTCTTGTTAATGGAATATTTTTGCTTCCATTTCCATAGTAATTTTGCCTTCCTGTATAATCCTGAATCAAATGTAATTAAAGTGGTTATAAAATTAAATATTATTAAGAAGTTATAACAATGCAATAATACGTTGCATCATTAACAAAAAATAAGTGGTTGAAATCATTATGAACCCAGGAACTGAGGAATTAAACATTTGATAGAGTAGTCAAGTCCCAGACATTCTCTAAACTGCACATCTGAATCCTGCCCACTGCACACAGTGGGATCTGGCCAGGAGATGGCCATTGCTGGGGCTTTGTCATCTTCACCCTGGGGACAGAGGAAGGAGAAGGAGGTGACAGGAGATGTCCAGTATGTCCAACTTCTTAGCAATGTACAGTAGAAGAAGGACAAAGAGCAAAGGGAAACCTATCAAGAGATGTTCCTTTAGGCTTTCCAGTCGTACTCTGGGTTAGAGAATCCATTACCCAAGAGGACATCTGCATCAGATGAATTTTCCCTACAAACACTAGAGGAATCTGAAAACCTGCAGTAGCTGTAGTGATGGCAGTTTTGACAATAATATTCATCTTGGCTGAGGCCAGGAGCACACTTCTCTGAATGTGGAACATTCACAGGGAGTTAGTCATATAAACCCAGACAGCAAAGCCTGCCAGAGCTTGGAAGATTTTACTACAGATCAAGGTTGGAGCTATGGTGAACTCACAGCACCTTGAAAAGAAAATGTCTTTAGAGCACCTCAGTCTACTCATGTAATGTTCAAAGCCTTTGCACATTTTGGTAGAAGCTTTTTAAAAACAGAAGCTAGAACTTCTTTATTTTTTAATTGATAAGACACTTTTCCATCGAGCAGAAAACTTTAGGATAGGTGAATGTGGTTTCAGGAGCAGTTTTTAAAGAAGCATTGTAGTCCAACTTCTTCAAGGATCCTGTGTTGTGTAGGAAACTCTCCCACGTTCACCCCTGTGGTTATTGCTAACACCTCTCACCCAACCCCTGCAAACAATGCCTGGTTTGTGTGAAACCTGCAATGCTCTTTTCTGCTAGATTTTATTTAAGCACCTAAGTACAGTGGCAGAAATCTCAGATGGTGGAAGGGAAAAACTGAAGGTTTAACACTGTTGTGGTGCCAATTAAGAGAAGGATTAGTACTAGCATGTGCTTTGAATTCAGAGTAATAGAAGTAAAACCAGACGCGTTTTGTTTGGCATCTATTTCATGTCCCAGTGAAAATGGCATACCACCATTTGATCAGGCATGAAGCCATCCCAACAGATGGTCCCCAGCAGCAGCAGCCAAGAGACCATGTATGAACATCAAATGTGTTTGCAAAGGGCAGAACTCCAGGCTGCCAATGTCAAAATTGTTTTCCATTCCCAGCTTCAGCGATGATGGCTAGTGGGGCTATGCAGCCACTCCACTGGCCCAGGGACCAGCCCTGCACTATGGGTAGGATCTACAGTCAGCAGTATTGTCAGATCTTTTGTGCCCATCTCCCTCTGGCCTTTTGAAAGAAGATTTCTTCATGTAGGTTTAAATGCTCCTGGACATGCCATTTGGGTTTAAATAAAAAGATGGGGAAAGTGTGGGCTTCTGCACCTTCATTTTCTCAGAACCTATGGCATAAGGCTGCCAAAAGAATGGGTGCATCTGGGAGGCAAAGGGACAATTCTTTAAGGGCCACACAAGCACAGATGAGTTCAGGATTCTGTGTCAGACACTATATGTTGCAAGGAGACTTTAATTTTTTTTTTTTTTCCCCCAATTAGCTGGCTGCTGAGCAAATCTGGTACTTGTGATCCTGGGCTGTAGTCTACAAAGTTGGTAAGTGTGGTTGCCAGACGTTCAGTTAATCCACTGTGGATCTGAATGAGCCTCATCTCTTCCCTCTCTCAGTCACTAGGTTCCACTGTGGATCTGAATGAGCCTCATCTCTTCCCTCTCTCAGTCATTAGGTTTGCTTGAGCCCTTTGCAGTTACCAAGCATCTACCACCTGTTGTAGCTGTGTGGGCACCTGCTTGGATTCCCACAAAAGACTGGAGCACTGAGATTGCAGTAAAGTACCTTCTTTTCTTTCCTTCTCTCATCCTGCTCCAAAACTGAAGGTGTTTGTAGTGCCAGGCCAAAGGTTCCCTCTTTATCCTGTTGCAGAAGGAAGGCAAGCAAGCCTAAAACCTTGGAAGAATGACTGTAACACTAATTCAGCATGCTCCCCTATGCCCACCAATGCCTGGCCTGGGTAGATGCACAGATAGGAGGCAGGAGAGGTGGCAGGAACTGCCTTTAGCCAGTTCATCGTACCTCTTGTTGGGGTACTGCAAAGAGAGGAGACTCCTGAGCTCTTCTGGCTCTAAGGGGTGATCCTCACACCACACAGTATGCAGGGGTCACCACCTGTGGAGAGGATTTTTCACCTCTACTTCGTCTCCTACACACTTCGCATCTATACAGGAGCCTTTACCCTTTTGGGTTACAAAAATATTCTGAAGTTCCTTCACAGCTGACAGTGCTGAGAATCACCTTCTTTTCACTTAGGTTCATGGCTCAATTGCCATCCACTGTATATCATAGGGTTGTCCATCAAGGAGCTTCCTAGAGCTTAACAATCCAGACACATAAGCTTCACAGGCATGCAAATATAGATCTATGTATTCCAAATAACTTCTCTCATCGCTGAAGTGCAGCCACCTCGCCATGAATTGTGGCAGTTTTTCAACAATGTGCAGCTGCATTACAAAACTCTGCAACATGGGAAGCAAAGGATACCTCGTTTCAAGGAAACCCAAGAGGAATCTGAGGTTGGCTCCATAGAACTAATCCCAAGTGAATTTATCCTGACCAGGTTAAATAGTTGGCAAGGGCAGAGGAAACAAGAACATATTTCATTAGTACTAGGGCTTTAATTTGCTTATATTTGAACTCTTTTGTGTGTGTGAACCTGGAAAATAGGTCCTGATTCAACATCAAATGCTTTAGTGCAATTGTCCTGCCAAGAGAAACTTGTTTGAGCTCCGTTGATGTTCCAATACCAACAATTGATACAATCTGGCTAAACTCTAAATTCCCATTTGTTGTGAGCTTTGAATGTTTCCAATACTACATAAAATGCAAAAAAAATTAAGACAGATCTGTGAATATGTTGGAGAGCAAAATAAAAAGAGGCTACATGCACTGGTTTGTGTATTCAGTGAACACCAGCAGGTCTTGAATACCAAAGGGTCTGGGAGCTGGCTGGGGTACCAGAGTGGGTGCCAAACAGCTTTTCCAAAGCATCTCCCCTCATTAAGGTCTGAGGTGGACCAGCTCTAGAAAATGCTGACAGGATCGATGTGGCAGCACTTCCAGCAAAGTCTTTCAGCACCACCTAATGAATTGCAAGGGTTTTTCCTGGCAACACTTGCAGGTCTGTGGGAATTCCTCAGTCACGGACTGAGCAAGGCTTAGAGTCTGGGGTGAAAGAGAGGCAAAATGCATGGCTTGAAAAGACTACATCTACCACTCGTGGCTTCTGACTGAAAGCTCAGCATGAAATAAGTCAGATACAGCTCTGTTGTAGTGACTTTAGTTTTGTTTGACTTAGCATCAGGCTCACTGCAGGTACTTTACGTTTTTGACAGGTTTGCCTTGGTTATTCTGTGGATTTATTTCATTTTTTGATGGGTTTTGTTTAGGTCTTTTTCTTTTTTTCCTCTGTTTCCCCCCCTCCTTTTCTCTTTTCTTTTATCTTCTTTTCTTTTTCTTCTCTTTTATTTTCTTTTTTTTCTCTTTTCTTTTATTTTTTGAATGAAATAAACCAAGATTAATAGCAAGCCTGCATCAGCTGTGTGTGCAACTACCAGCAGGGTTCTTTGTGGGTTATCTTGTTGGTAAATTTAAAAAGAATATTTTTCACACCTTTAAAACAGATACTGGAAACTAGGGAAGAGACATTTCACAATCCTGTCTTTGTACTATGAATTTTGATGTTTCTGTCAGAGATATGTGCATCCTTCCATATAAATTGGTAAGAGCGTTGAAGAAATGAAGTCTCCAGATACCACTGGTCCTTCTTCTCTAGAGGAGTTTTGAGTTTTCCCCTGTTGTGGCAGGTCGCAGCATCTCTGAGAAGGATGTGCCGACAGCATCACATTTAAGGACTCCAGTAATGCGCATCAACAATTTCAGTTCTGATCTTCGACTGAAAGAATTTTCTGTAACTCAGTTTAAATCCTTCCTGGACATGTGTGTGGTTCTGTTCCACTTTTAAATTCTTCCACTGAGCTTCCCTGAGCCTTCTGGGATTTCGTGTTGGTAGGGAATTTCTTTCGAGCTTTCCAGGACTGTGCTGCCATCTCCTGATCAGAGTTGAGGCTTCCTCTGATGTCGGCCGGCAGGGATAAAGGCTAGCAGCATTTTTCCTTCCCCTTACAGAAGGCGATGCTGGCACTTGCTCTGTAAGGAATAACATCCCTTTCCTGCACCTGCTCTGTTAGGTATCAGTGTAGGACACCCGCGAGCACTGGGCACTGAGGCTGAGCTGGGAGGAGAACCGGAGCTGCCGGGAGCTGCCGGGAGGAGGACCGGAGCTGCCGAGAGGAGCACCGGAGCTGCCGGGAGGAGGACCGGAGCTGCCGGGAGGAGGACCGGAGCTGCCGGGTGGAGGACCGGGGCTGCGGGGAGGAGGACCGGAGCTGCTGGGAGGTGGAGCGGAGCTGAGGGGAAGTACTCGCGGCTTGTCCCAGTTCGCCCCACGCAGCAGAATTTAAGTTTCGGGGGAATCTCACCTAGATTTTTAGGAAGGTTTTTGTGTGCTTTGCTTTAGTTTGGCTGGTTGGTTGTGTTTAGTTGATTGGTTTATGTTTAGTTGCTTTGGTTTGGCTTGGGGTTTTTTGTGTATCCAAAGTCATCTCTTTTGATGCACTCATTATTTACCCTCTTCCAAGGTACAGCTCTGAGGCTTGGAAGGTCTTTGCCCCAGTCTCTCCACCACGGCATTGCGACCCTCGTCCTTCTCTTCTCCCAGTGCCCGCACGGTACTGCCCCAGCCGCTCCTCCGCCGGGAAGAGAACACGCACTGACACTCGTGGCTAGCAAACGCTTTTCTTCAAGCGGGGCACGGTTGTCACAGTGAGGAATCGCTGCCGGCCGCCAGCCCGCACTCCGCCCCTCCGGCTGCTCTTCCGCAGTGCTGGCCGCATAGCCCTGCGCACAGCTCCACACCTCTCTAGGCACCGCCCCGCTCCGCGCTGAACTTTGCTCCGCCCCCACCAGGGGGCGCCAAAGCGCCGAGGCGACAGCTCCCTGCGGCCCGAGTGGGCAGCGCCAATTAGCTTCACCTCAATTAGCTTCGATTTTACTGTGTTGTGTTGATTATCTCCCGTTATAACCATAGACTCGATTCAGTTGGAAAAGACCTTTAAAATCGTTAAATTCAACCGTTATTTAACTATGAACTCTGGCACTAAACCGTGTCCCTCAGCACCACATCTCTGCATCTTTTAAACACCTCCAGGGATGGGGATTCAGCCACTTCCCTGGGCAGTCTGTGTCAGTCTTTAGTTGCAGTGTTTACNTCTCTGCATCTTTTAAACACCTCCAGGGATGGGGATTCAGTCTGTGTCAGTCTTTAGTTGCAGTGTTTAGCATCCCTTTCAGAGAAGGAGTTTATTCTAATATCCAAGCTAAACCTTCCGTGGTGCAACCTGAGGCCATTCTCTCTCATCCTATCACTTGTTACTAGGGGGAAGAGTCTGACCCCTATCTTGCCCCAGCTGCCTTTCAGACTACATTTGGTAGGCATGAGATTGCATTTTGTAGTATGATTTAAGGGCTACAATCACTGGCTTGAAAGGAACAAGTGAAAAGTTAATTGCCTTGCTGTACATTTCAAATTATTTCCTTCTCAACAATCCAGTGGTTTTCCTACACCCAAAAGCAGAGTGATTATTCATTCTTTATCCCCTACCCCCCTTATTTATTCAGGTTTATCTCAATAAGCAAACCATTACTAAAAAGTCTTTTTAGTAATAAGGCATGAATGTGCTACTGTACTTCTTCTAATCATAGAATCATAGAATGGTAAGGCTAGAAGGGACCTCAAAGATCACCCAGGTCCAACCCCTTGCCATAGGCAGGGACACCTACCACTAGAACAGGTTACTCAAGGCCTCATCCAACCTGGCCTTGAACACCTCCAGGGAGGGAGCAGCCACAACCTCCCTGGGCAACCTGTGCCAGTGTCTCACCACCCTCACTGCAAACAACTTCCTCCTAATATCCACTTCCAATCTCCCCTCTACCAGTTCCAACCCATTGCCCCTTGTCCTGGCATTGCAAGATCTTGTCAATAGTCCCTCCCCAGCCTTCCTGTAGGCCACTTCATATACTGGAAGGCCACTCCAAGGTCTCCTGGAAGTCTTCTCTTCTCCAGGCAGCAGAGCCCAAATTCTCTCAGCCTGTCCTCAGAGCAGAGCTGCTGCAGTCCACTGAGCATCTTTATAGCCTCCTCTGGACCTGCTCCAGCACTTCAATGTCCTTCCTGTGCTGAGGGCTCCAGAACTGCACACAGGACTTCAGATGGGGTCTGGGAAGAGCAGAGCAAAGGGACAGACTCCCCATCCTTGCCCTGCTGGCCACATTGCTCTTGCTGCAGCCCAGGACTTGGTTGCTGTCTGGGCTGCACTCACACTGCAGGCTCATGTTGAGCTTTTCATCACCCCAGACCCCCAGGTCCTTCTCCTCAGGTCTGCTGTCCCTTTACTAATACACAAGTAAAGATTTAATAGCAGCATACTACCTCTCTTACAGTATGTTCTCTGTCACTAAAGTAATGGCAAGTGGAATAAAAGACAGGTGGTGGTATCTATAAACTCTGCTAATGGCCCCATCAACATATGTTTAATGTATTCTAAACTATATTTCACATCCTACTGTTGCTAGCACATTTCCTCTGGCACCTCTTCTCAACAAAGAAATCCAGAGAGAAAAGGAAACATTAATAAACACAAAGTGTTTAATTTAAAAGCAGCTAAAAAGCTTAACACTGCTCATAAGGCCTATTTAACAAGAGATCAGCTCATTATAGACCTGAATAATTTTGCTGCCAGCATTAGTGAAAGGCTTTGACGAAACAAAGCCTTTTTAGATGCAGTTATAGCCTTTCTGCTGCATTTGGTGATCAGGTCATGCAAAAGCACCAGTTTGTAGTGGATTTAAAAAGTCAACCAATAATGAGATGACCCTGGGTAAATGTTTGTTGGGGGGAAAAAAAAATCAGGTCTACAACAACACTGCTTGGTTTTCTGTTTGTTTGTTTGTTTGTTTGGTTTTTTTTAATTTACTTTCCTCTATTAAAAATGTGCCTGGCTTTCTAACACACAGGTATATTTCAGGTTGATTCAAATACCCTCTTTTCAGTGGGACTTTGAACTAGTCTTTGCTGCCATTTCACCTCCACACTTCCAGCAGGTAGGCTTCGGATGGTGCCAACTTGCCTGCCGCCCTTGCCGTGCACCTGAGGAGCCGCCAGCATAGCAGAACCCTAATCCCCGGCAGCATCACTAAGTGCTTTGGGAGCACTGATAACAGCAATGAGCAGCACTGATAGTCCTCCTGCTGGCAGTATGTTTCTAAAGCCTTGCCAATGAATCTGGAGTGTAATCAGCCATCTTCAGAGTGCAGAGCTCCCATGGAGAATTATTGAGAGAGCTGGGGGAGAAGAGAAGGCTCTAAGGAGACATTTTTGTGTCCTTCCAGCATAGAATCATAGAATGGTAAGGTTGGAAGGGACCTCAAAGATCTTCTAGTTCCAACCCCCTGCCATAGGCAGGGACACCTCCCTCTAGTACAGGTCACTCAAGGCCTCATCCAACCTGGCCTTGAACACCTCCAGGGAAGGAGCAGCCACAACTTCCCTGGGCAACCTGTTCCAGTGTCTCACCACCCTCACTGGAAAGAACTTCCTCCTAACATCCAGTCTAAATCTCCCCTCTACCAGTTTAAACCCATTGCCCCTTGTCCTGTCATTGCAAGACCTTGTCAACAGTTCCTCCCCAGCCTTCCTGCAGGTCTCCTTCAGATACTGGAAGGCTACTATCAAGTCCCCTCAAAGCCTTTTCTTCTCCAGGCTGAAGAGCCCCAACTCTCTCAGCCTGTCCTCATAGGAAGGGGAGCATGGGAAGGAGGCCTGCAAGAAAGCCAGTGAGGGACTTTTTAGGATGTTGGGTAGTGATAGGACAGGGGGGAATGGAGCAAAACTAGAAGTGGGTAGATTCAAATTGGATGTTTGGAAGAAGCTCTTCACCATGAGGGTGGTGAGACACAGGAACAGTTTGCCTGGGGTGGTGGTGGAAGCCCCATCCCTGGAGGCTTACGAGGCCAAGCCAGATGGGGCTCTGAGCAACCTGATCTAGTGTGAGGTGTCCCTGCCCATGGCAGGGTGGCTCAAACTAGATGATGCCTGAGGTCCCTTTCAGCCCTAACAATTCTATGGTTCTGTTGTTGCAGGAACAGTATCTTGTGAATGTGTGAAGTCAAGATTCCGGTCACTAGGGCCACATTTTTTCTGATCTGCTCATGAAATCCCTACTGAAACCAACATTAAGCATGAGAGAGAAAGGTAGGATTAGGCTGCCATGGTTTCTAACTAGCTCACAGAGGTTGTCCTGCATGTGCATCATGCGAGACAGTTGCTATTGGACAGTTTGACTTAATAGCACTCTTATACTTGGTCGCCAGGAGTACTTTCTTCCCGAGAGTCATGCTTCTGGAAAGACTGCTACATGAGCATGCATGTCCTGGTGAATTTAGCAATGGTGACAGACCAGCTGAACTGTAGTATTCATAGCACACCTTGGATCAGCAGAAATCGCTTGAGTTGACCTATTTTCTCATACCCTACACAGGATACAAGGCACTTTCCAAAAAACATGAACACTTGATGTGATACTTGGGCAAAGAAAGGGAATCAACTGTGAAGTGCTAGGAGAGATGAGAAGCACTTAGGTACCAACCCACCACTGGACTTTAGATACTTAAACTTCTGTCTACCACTGTGTATGTGATCTACCTAGCATGGGCTTGTAGGAGTCAACTCATCACAAGAGGTAGCCTTGATTCTTAGCTCCTGTTGCAGGTCAGAAGGAGAAGGAGGTGATGCTTTTGCTTCATAACGTCTCATTCAACCTATCTGCCCAAGCAACTTCCTCTCCTGGTGGATAAGAGTCAAACTCCTTGCTGAGCACCAGATCCAGTATTTCTGGGTGAGAGCAGTCATCAAAGAGTTACTGGCTTAAATAGAGTGGTCTCCAGAGCAAACATGGCTGCTGTGTCCCAGACTCACTACAGGAGGAGGCTGAGATCTGATACAAACTTCTGGGTTCTCCCCTGGGTTAAGTTGTTTTGGTTTTGTTGTTGGTTGGTTTATTTGTTTGTTTTTGATGCTGTGACTGTGCCTTATTTCTTTGGATTAATTTCCAAGTTACAAGTACATGCTTAGGGTAAAAGAGGGTGGCAAGCATGGGAATAAAAGAAATTACTAGAAATTCAGAAGGCCTCTAGAGTGAGTTCTAAAGGACTACTTGTTCTTACAGATAGCAACAAAGCCATGCATTATCATATTCTAGGAGGGAAAAAAAAATTCATAAATATCTTCTATTAATATAAAAGAATAATTGAAATTGCTTTTGTTTTGTCTGTGCTACACCAGAGTTATCAGTTTATGCTTTTCTCTGTTATTACAGAGGATCAGTTCCACGCTAATGAATCGCTTCAGCCTGCACTTAGTCTTAATTGAAAGTCAATGAAGGTACTCATTTATGTAAAGTTAACTTAATAAAAGCAGGACTGGAACATGCAGCAATCTGCAGGATCAGGCTCTAGGAATGTTTCCTCTTAGTGATTAAAGANCTGCAGCTCTCCATCCTGAATGCTGTCATTTATCCAGAGCCCTAGGGAAACAGACCAGCTGCTAGAAACTTCTATTTGCCTTGGCAAATATAATCTCAGACACCCAAAGTTACTCTTCTTCTCTCAAACTCTCTAAACAAAGTAATAAAGGGGTGACAACTGTGAGAACTCCTCCCTGTTGTAGCGTCACTGTTGGAGTCTGTTTTCCTTCTTGCTTTAGGTTCTGATTTTTCTTAGAGGTCAGTGAGAGTCAGTGGTGAGAAAAGGTTTGGAAGTTGATGTCTTGTTTGTCTCTTTGCTTTTACTTTCAGAAGTCCCTACCTTTTGTCACCAGCTTGGCAGAGCCTGTGCCATAGGTGGCAGAGGTATTGGGTACTCTTCAGCTGCAGATGGGACTGTATTTTGGTATGTTACTAACAAAACAGAGCCAGACTTCCTCTGACTCTTTCAGCTCTGTGTTTGAACATCAGCCAACAGAAGGAGAGTTTGTCACTCTTAAAGAGTATGTAGAATCTGCAAACACTCAGTAAGGACCAACACCAAGACTCTCAGCTGCAAGGGCACAGCATAGTGAGATGTTCCTACGACAATCTGTATAGAGCTGCTGCCTGCTCTCTCTGTGAAAGATCAAATTTCTGCCATTTGAAATTGTCCCAAAATTATCCTTTCCCTATGCTTTTCCATATCCTATTATTTTTTTTTCTATGATGTCCAGAATGTGAGATAAAATGTTGCTTTTGTCATTGAATTTTATTTTCACTTTATACATATACATAACTCCACCTGCATGTCATAGAATCTTAGAATCATAGAATCATAGAGTGGTAAGGTTGGAAGGGACCTCAAGGATCATCTAGTTCAAACTCCCTGCCATAGGCAGGGACACCTCCACTAGTACAGGTCACTCAAGGCCTCATCCAACCTGGCCTTGAACACCTCCAGGCAGGGAGCAGCCACAACCTCCCTGGGCAACCTGTGCCAGTGTCTCACCACCCTCACTGCAAACAACTTCCTCCTAACATCCAGTTTCAATCTCCCCTCTGCCAGTTCCAACCCATTGCCCCTTGTCCTGTCATTGCAAGACCTTGTCAATAGTCCCTCCCCAGCCTTCCTGTAGCCCCTTCAGATACTGGAAGGCTAGATGTCCTTTTTATCTCTGTATTCCTCCCTGGTAAGGTGTTAATAACTGCCTCAGTTGTGTGCTTGCAATATTGGACTGTACATAGAGCCTTGCCTTGCTGAGCCTCAGCTTGAAGTATAGTATTGCAGTTTTTTACCTTTGGGACTCTTTGTGGGTCTCTCTCAGCCACCCATTGATACTGAAACAGAGATGGTTAACAAATACAAGCTGGGAAAATCAGTTGATCTTCCGTTTGCTGAAGGCCTGCTGGAGAGCTGTACTGCAGTAGCTAATGCAAAGTTCTGGTTAAACATTGTCCTATCGTTTGCACTCTGCCGTCTGTTGTTTTTACACTGAAGGCTTAGCAGAGGTTGGAGGCAGTATTGACTTTGTAATTAAACTATTTTAACTTCAGGATTTTGTAATCACTGTACTTAAACCATCTGTTATGGTAGATGGGCAAGTTCCCCAGCCCCTGTGCCCCCATCATGTTTTTAATTGCCAAGCCCCTCTGATGATGGGGTAGCAAGGGAGAATGAGGAGCATTTCCTTTTTCCAAGACAAGGCGTGGAAGCTCACAGAGTTTTTTGATTCTTGCAAGGGGAGGTGCACATAGGACTTCTGCTCCCGGTTCCTGCTGTTCCCTGGTTCCAGAAGCAAAGTGGGAGCCTTCTTAGTGGGGCACTTCCCTTTCTGACTGACTCTTTGGCCTTTGCCAGTGACAAGTGGTGTCCCTCAGGGGTCAGTGCTGGGACCAGTGCTGTTTAACATCTTTGTCAGTGACATGGACAGAGGAATCAGTGCAGCCTCAGCAAGTTTGCAGATGACACCAAGCTGTGTGGCACAGTCGACTCACTAGAGGGCAGGGATCCATGCAGAGGGACCTGGACAGGTTGCAGAGCTGTGCCCAGGCCAACCTCATGACATTCAACAAGGCCAAGTGCAAGGTCCTGCATCTGGGTAGGCACAATCTCAAGCACAGCTCCAGGCTGGGTGGGGAATGGCTGAGAGCAGCCCTGAGGAAAAAGGACCTTGGAGTCTGGGTTGAGGAAAAGCTCAAAATGAGGCTGCAGTGTGAGTGCAGCCCAGACAACAACTGTGTACTGGGCTGCAGCAAGAGAAGCATGGCCAG
>VWZE01020951.1:433092-443560 GCA_013396675.1 Eubucco bourcierii | reverse complement strand
AGGAAAGGAAAGGAAAGGAAAGGAAAGGAAAGGAAAGGAAAGGAAAGGAAAGGAAAGGAAAGGAAAGGAAAGGAAAGGAAAGGAAAGGAAAGGAAAGGGAAAAGAAAAGAGAAAAGAAAAGAGAAAAGAAAAGAGAAAAGAAAAGAGAAAAGAGAAGAGAAAAGAGAAGAGAAAAGAGAAGAGAAAAGAGAAAAGAGAAGAGAAAAGAGAAGAGAAAAGAGAAGAGAAAAGAGAAAAGAGAAGAGAAAAGAAAACAGAAAAGAAAAGAGAAAAGAAAAGAGAAGATAAAAGAGAAAAGACCGATACTTTCCATTCTTTTAAAGGTTCAGCCTTTCTATTACTAAGTTTAGTAGTAAAGCTTTATCTGTAATGTGGCAAGTGTAATGTCACAAATATATCACCCTCAACTTACATTCACTGTAGACCTCCCCATCAGAGTCTGTGCTTCCTGAGACTGCAAGGAGTGCCTGAGAACCAATACTATTCAGATCAACTTTTTCGATATCTGACACCATGGAGTTCACCACGTGCTGATCAAAAAGAGCTGGCCGAGCAATCTGTGAGGGAAGGCAAGGTAAAATGTTGAGACCCTGTCATGCTTTAACCCCAGCTGGCAACTGAGCACCACACAGCCACACACTCACTGTTTGACTTCCATGTGATGAGGGAAAGAACTGGAAGTATAAAAGTAGAAAAAAGGTGGTTTGTTGCAGAGCATGACATCACATGGTAGGGAATATCCCTTTGGTCAGCTGGAGTCAGCTGTCCCCACCATGTCCCCTCCCAGATGCTTGTGCACCCCCAGCCTACTCGCTGGCAGAGTGATATGGGGAGCAGAAAAGGCCCTGACTGTGTCAGCACTGCTCAGCAGCAGCTAAGCCATCCCCACCTTACCAACACAGCACACATCACAACTCTAAAACCTAGCCCTCTAACAGCTACTCTATCCCAGCCAAAACCTGGGGATCACCTGACTGGCTCCTCAGAGAAGAATCATATTATGCTTAGCTATCTTATCATAGGGGAGTTTTTCATAGATCAGATGAGGTAATCTTTGCTTTCCATCAGGCTTCTAATCTTCTTCAAATGTACCTTCTCATCAGATCATCTTCACAACATCACCCACATGCTGTTTGATCTTGCAGCCAAGAAGGCCAATGGCATCCTGGAGTGTATTAGAAGAGCGTTATTGGTAGGTTGTGAGAGGTTCTCCTTCCCCTCTATTCTGCCCTGGTGAGGTTGTTACTGAAAGAGAAAACTAATTCAAACAAATGTATGGTGTACCTACAGTTATTCCTGAGGACTACTACCTCAAAGCCCGAGCTGTCAGTACTTCAGTGCACTGTATCATTTGTACAGTCTACCAAACCACCACAGAGAGGTGTCTCCTAATTTCAGATACTTGGTCTTTTCTCCGTTTTCTACTACTAAAATTTGAAAGTGTTCGAGAAAAGACTGGATCAGGCTCTTAGTGGCATGGTGTAGTTGATTGGATAGGGCTGGATGAGATGGGAGGTCTCTTCCAACCTGGTTGATTCTATGATGCTATGATTCACAGAATCACAGAATGTTGGGGGTTGGAAGTGATCTCAAAAAAGCATCCAGTTCAACCCCCTGCCAGAGCTGGATCACCTAAGGCAGGTCACACAAGAGCAGACCTAGGCAGGTTTTGAATGCCTCCATAAAAGAGGACTCCACATCCTCTCTGGGCATCCTGTTCCAGTGCTCTACCACCCTCACAGTGAAAAAGTTTTGCATTATGTTCTTGTGGAACCTCCTCTGCTCAAGCTTGCACCTGTTGTCCCTTGTCCTACCATTTGACATCACTGAGCAGAGCCTGACTCTGTCCTCCCGACATTGCCTTTCACATCTTTAGAAATGTGAATGAAGTCACTCCTCAGACTCCACTTCTCTAGGCTAAAAAGCCCCAGCTCCCTCAGACTTTCCTCACAAGGGAAATGTTCAGCATCTTTAGGCTGGAGGTGAGGAGAAAGTTCTTCACTGAGAGAGTCATTGACTGCTGGAATGGGCTGCCCAGGGAGGTGGTGGAGTCAGCGTCCCTGGAGGTGTTCAAGGCAGGTTTGGATGTGGCACTTGGTGCCATGGTCTAGTCCTGAGATCTGTGGTATTGGGTTGGACTTGATGATCTTTGAGGTCTCTTCCAACCTTGGTGATACTGTGATACTATGATCTTTGTAGCTCTGTCTTGGTCTGTTTTTCAGACAGGTCCCTAAGGTCCTTCCTGAACTGAGGGGCCCAGAACTGGACACAATATTCCATATGCAGCCCCACAAATGCAGACTAGATGACAAGGAGAACACCTCTCAACCTGCTAACGACAGCCCTCCTAATACACTCCAGGGTGCCATTGGCCTTCTTGGGCACAAGTGCAAGTTTTGGTCAGATCAGTTTCTGGGCACTTTCTTCTTGCACCACTACAAGATTTAAGTCTTTCATGGCTGAAGGCGAACCTCAAAAAAATAATGCTTGATATCTCATAACCAGCAAGGTGCGCTGAATATAGGTGACAAGTTTTTGAGCTTGTAGTCTTACTCTCTTTACCTGTGCAAGGTGTAGGAATGATGTCTGTCGTTTCAGAGAGGAAACAAATCTCCGTGCAATAGGCAGTTTCTTGTCTGTCAGGCTTTCTGGTAGATTTTCCAAAGAGGACACCACCCACTGTTCCCAGTTCTTGGCAAAATTCCTTATATCTGCCAGTAAACTATAGGGAAAAAAATATTCAATAAAATAAAATAAAATAAAATAGTCTTGTATTAGTGTAACTAATTATGTTTCTTTCTATTATTAACCGATATTCTTCACACATCACATGTGTGAATTACTCCTCAAGTGTCACCAAAAGAGAAAATGAGCAATCATCAGAAGGCTAAAATTGACTATCTATTGATCTGGACCTCCTCTGTGAAACATTGCAAGCCATCTGTCAAGTGAACTAGTTTGAAAACCACTAGCTTTAAAAACATGGACATGGAAGTGTTGGAGCGGGTCCAGAGGAGGGGCACGAAGATGCTCAGAGGGCTGCAGCAGCTCTGCTATGAGGACAGGCTGAGAGAGTTGGGGCTCTGCAGCCTGGAGAAGAGAAGGCTTCCAAGAGACCTTATAGTAGCCTTCCAGGATCTGAAGTGAGCCTATAGGAAGGCTGGGGAAGGACTATTGACAAGGTCTTGCAATGACAGGACAAGGGGTAATGGGTTGGAACTGGCAGAGGAGAGATTGAAAGTGGATGTTAGGAGGAAGTTGTTTGCAGTGAGGGTGGTGAGACACTGGCACAGGTTGCCCAGGGAGGTTGTGGCTGCTCCCTCCCTGGAGGTGTTCAAGGCCAGGTTGGAGGAGGCCTTGAGTAACCTGTACTAGTGTGAGGTGTCCCTGCCTATGGCAGAGGGTTGGAACTAGATGATCCTTGAGGTCCCTTCCAATCTTACCATTCTATGATTCTAAATTAAGAAGTCCAAGAACCATTAGAGATATCAGAAGCTAAGGACTCAGTGAGACAATAAAATTCTAAACAAGATGTCCTTCAAGGAAAAGGAAAAATGAGAAGATTCAGAGGTAACTTGTAATAATGCTCTTATTAATGTCTTGTTGAGAAACCACTTTGATAATATGGGCACAACTTTGATAATATGGGCACAAATCTTCAAAGTATTCTGAAGAAAGGTAACAATTCTTTTTCCTTAAACAACACAAGTACATTCTGCTTCCTTTTTGATCTTCTAGAGCTTTAGTATAGAAAAAAAGTTGTTTCAAAGTATCCAATAAGCCACTCATATCAGACATTAGTATTTTGTGTATGTGTAGTATTTTAAGGCTGTTCCATAGTTGTCCTCAGAGTTGACAGTATGTTGCCATCTGTATGTTGCTGTTCTAAATAATGAGCATGAATCTTGTGAGGACAGAGAATTTGTCTGGACTATGCCTACCAAACTGAATGTAGCATTGCCACTGTCCAATCCATACCTTTCTGGCATTTCTTGCATCGTTGCAGGGATGAGCACGTCTGTAAGGACCTTCAAAAAGGTAACAGAAACTGGTATCAAGCTTCCACTGGCCATTCATTCATTCATGTCTTCAGTGCACATTTAGATAGTAAAGTGATAAGGACAGGAAATGTATAGAGAATAAAACCATTTGACCTATCCTCCACATATTCCTCTACCTAGACTTCTCTCATCATTTATTAGATGACATGAAGTGTAGCAGACAGGAATACCTTAACCCAGCATTCTCCCAGCTTTGTACCATGAAGTCATGGCCTGAGATAACCTGTGAGTAACAATTTCACATGTGGAATCATCTTGCTGATCTGCCGCAGGCTCTCCTCGCTGGTAGAAATTGTGACAATCTTCTAAGCAAAAGCAAGGCTTCAGTTTTCATCCAGCCTTAATTTAGCCTCGTCACTGAAGTACACACAGGCATTCCTTTTAGCTACATTCAAGCAAGTAGGTCAGGATTTCACCACCAGCGTGCTGCCTGTAGTCACACATCAAGTGTGCAGCAGAGCTGAGGCTGGACTCCAGCCCCACATGACTCAGCTTTATGTGCCTAATTTCAATGGAATTGTTGCTGATTTACCCAGGCAGGGGGCAGAAAGCAGCCATGGCATCCTGTTATTCTAATTTTTAAGCTGGTTTTACACAAGCAAAAGCTGTGATGTGGTTAAGATTATCCATGAAACTAAGTATTTAACTTACCTTATACAATATTGAGTCACATACACAGAAGATGTCAACGATGATGGGATTTTCAAGTAGGGGAAGAAGATGGTCAGGCATTCCTTGCCAAAAATGTAGTAAGAAATGCTGAATCTAAAGGAGTAGGAACCAGATTAATGGGCATAAGTTATTCTTTCTTGACTCCCTGTGCATATACACCAAGAATGTGTGTTCAAACAACCTTACCTCTTCAAAGTTCCCATTAATTGCATTGTCAAGGACACATTGGCAGTGTGTTTTGTACATCATGATAAGAGTATCTACCTATTTTGGAAGAAAGAAAGGTTAAACAGAGTTTCTTAGCTCTCTACTGCTATAGTGATCTAGGCTTCTGCTTTCTGATGATCCTTGTTAAATATAAACTGTATTACAACTGTATTACAACAAAAAAGCATATCCAGAAGTGATGAGGAGGTCACTCATCTACTCATCTCTAGTTTTTAATCAACATCTTCAGGTCTCAATGCTCTTGTCAAAAATGCAGCATCTGAAACTGTAGACACTGTAAAAATGCATATATCAAAGTAAGGCAAGGGCTAGATTAGCCAGGCAGATGGTAAAGTAAATTCACCTTTCTGAGGGCAAGAATAATCCTAAAGAGTAGTGCAAGTTAATCATTAGGCTACTATAGGCGTCTATGAGTGTTCTGAAACATCATCCAGCTGGACAAATGAGAAAATAGCTGCCAGTCATTTGGTCAAAGTTTAATCACTGCCTTAAACGAACTGAACTTTAGAAAGCACAACTCCCTTTCATCTCATCAGGCTAATTTGAGTGGAGTGCCCCCTTGTTTAGTAACTTTGCAGAGGCATTGAATAGTTTAGCAAAAAATGGCAGAATTATTTTCATTTGTAGTAAATTCATTAAAAAAAAAAACATACAAAAAAAATCCCACCCCAAAACCCAAACCACAAACAAAAAAAGCCCCAAATAAAAAAGAAACAAACCCCTTCCAACCAATCAAAAAAAACCCCAAACCCAAACTTTAACAAATCAAACCAAACCAAATCAAATCAAATCAAACCAAATAAAACCAAACTAAATAAAACCAAACCAAACTAAATAAAGTCAAACCAAATAAAATCAAACCAAATCACACCAAACCAAAATAAATAAAATCAAACCAAATCAAACCAAATAAAACCAAACCAAATCAAACCAAACCAAACCAAACCAAACCAAATCAAATCAAAGCAAACCGAACCAAATAAAATCAAACCAAACCAAATCAGATCAAACCAAACCAAATCAAACCAAACCAAAAACCAAACAAAACCTCCCCCAATCACCACTAAGAAACCTGTAAAATATTTCAAAGAAAGAAAAATGCTAACAAAACCATCCTTATGGTCCCAAACCAAGGAAAGCTTGTCATAGCTTGTGAATTTCTCTGCCAGCATCAGCTTTCAAATCAGCTGCCTACCACCTTATTTCCATAGGTTCAGCACACAGGTGTCTTTGAAAATGGGCTTTGCTGGCTTTCAGAGCTGCTTCTACAACTATCTCTGAAAGCAATGGGAAAGGATCAGACTCAAGAATGTTTACAGCAGGGTGGTTTTTTTTTTTTGTTTGGTTGGGTTTTGGGTTTTTTTTGAAGGAGTTGGTGGAAGCTTACAGTTTAGGTGAGTTTTCTTCATGAACATTAAGTTGCAGAAATTATCAACCTATTTCAGTGCAGATTGCTACATTTATGGACTCTCTGCAGGTGTCAGTTGCACACAATTTCTTAGGAGTTTTCTGCAGCAAACTTCATGTACTAGCTCTCTTTAACTGAGTATTGCACCTTAGGTTCAATAACCCTTAGTCAGATGAAATGAAGAGGAAAAGGACAGTAAGGAACAAAATCAGAAAATAAGAGAACAAGGAATAAGGAAAGAACAGGAAGGAGAAGGAGAGTGAGAGACCCACAGAAGTCTTCCCACAGTCTCCATGTAACTCCATGAGCCCATTCCCAGACAGTGACTGTGCCCTCCCACCTGGTTCCAACACCAGGGTGGTTGCATGCTGCTGCTGACCCAAAAATTAAAATAAAATGAGCTTCATTATTTTCTTCATAGCTGGAGCAGTACAATTCAGTTTTGCTTACACTGCTGTGTGGGGTCCACGAGGAACCTCAAGAGCTCTTCAGATGTCAACGTTGCGAGAATGCCATGTAAGAGACTAGCAAGAGGTGATGCTCACTGCAGAGTACACCAGCTCTTGGACTTTCTTTAGGGACTGTAAGATTCCCAGTTAAGATCTCTGTAGAGATGGTTTCTTTTATTTAGCTCCTCAAAAGAGGAATCCTAGGCTTCATTACTTGCACAGAACAAACTTAAGAGGAAGGGCTCATGAAATAAAAAGCTTTATAACAACAGATCTCAAGACAGCCACCATCATGACCTGGACTGAAGGCTATGCCAGGGGAGTTCACAGTGTGTATCAAAAGAAGTTTCTAGTGTGGTTCAGGGAGGTAGCAGAAACAGCACAGATCTAACACACAGGTAAGGAGCAAAAGACATAAAACACATGCCAGCAATACTTCTAACTGAACAGCTGCCCTTAGGATAAATAATGCTGAGTTTTGATTTGAGAAATATGATTTTACTCTTTAAAAACCCCAAACCCAAATGAAAAACAGCTATGATCTTCACAATCTCTTTTCAAGCAATTAACAAGAGAGTAAAATCAATTACTTGCTGTGAATTAGTTCTGATTTAATTAGAATAAAATTCACCTTAAATGCAAAGGCATTTGGAATGAATACCACTCCCAGTTATTTGTTTTGCTCTCTCTGTCTTACATACCATCAGTTTGTAAAATACTAGGTCAGTTAATAGGTAAATAATTCAACCACCTTGCCAGTGGAAAGCCAGTTAATCGGTGTTAGTAAAGGTTTGCCCCCTCTATAAATCAGTCACCTCTGTTTGATTATGGACATTTCTGGCTCTTTCATGTCAATACCTCAAAGGCTAAGACAGGGAGAAACATTCTGTGGCAATTTTTGAGCTGTAAGTAGTCAGAAGCAGCTCACATTTTACCTTCTCTTTAGAAATGCACCCTTGAAGCAAAAGATGTTGAGCACTCGGAAATTCTGGGAGAAGAGTTCCAGTCTTGGAACTCAGAGAGTATTTACGAGTGAAGCCACCCTGAAATGGAAGGGGAAAACAGGAAAGATTGAAACAGCTGAATGCAGATTGAACTGAAACCAACAATTCTTGCTAAAATTGCACATTATCTCTGCAGTCTCTCAGCATCCCAGAGTATTTACATCCAAAATATTCATGCTTATCCAGACCTGTATTCCAGCTCAGGAAGGCCATTAAATATATGCCTAGATTCAAGCTCCACCAAATAGCTTTCAGAGTGATGCACACCAAATAGTTATCAGAGTGACAAAGCCTTTCTGACAAATTCCATTCATGGAATTCTATGAGCTTTGGATTTAGTCTGTGTTTAAAAACTAAAGCAGAATACTGCTCTCCTCTGCAGTATGGACTGTGATATCCTCACAGGGCCGTAAATTTTATTTGACATGTACCTTTCTAGTGCAGAGATTTGGAGGGCTGGAGGTGTAGTCTCCTGTGCTTTCCCTCCTCCAATAGCACAGCAGCAGTGGTTCCTACTGGTTTACTACGGTAACCATTTTAGTTGATTGTAAAGTTTTATATTATTTTATGATATTATGGATGAAATGTCATGTAAGGGTCCATGGACACTTCTAAACCAAGCATTTATTGTCATGGAATCATAGAATCAGTCAGGGTTGGAAGGGACCACAAGGGTCATCTAGTTCCAAACCCCCTGCAATGGGCAGGGACACCTCACACTAGATCAGGCTGTCCACAGCCTCATCCAGCCTGGCCTTAAACACCTCCAGGGATGAGGCTCCCATCACCTCCCTGGGCAACACATTCCAGGGTCTCACCACTCTGATGGTGAAGACCTTTTTCCTAACATCCAGCCTGAATCTACCCACTTCTAGCTTTGTTCCATTCCTCCCAGTCCTATCACTACCTGACATCCTAAAAAGTCCCTCCCCAGATTTCTTGTAGCCTCCTTAAGGTACTGAAAGGTCACAATAAGGTCACCTCCGATTCTTCACCTCTCCAGATTGAACAGCCCCAAGTTCCTCAGTCTCTCCTCACAGCAAAGCAGCTTCAGCCCTCTGATCATCCTCATGGCCATTCTCTGGACACCTTCCAGCACATGCACAGCCCTCTTGTAATAGTGGCTCAGAAGAGGACGCAGTACTCCGGGTGGGGTCTCACCGGTGCAGAGTAGAGGAGAAAGATCACTTCCCTCACCCTACTGCCCACACTGCTCTTGCTGCAGCCCAGGCTCTGGTTGGCTTTCTGGGCTGCCAGAGCACACTTAGATAGCTTTCTGTGTGGCTGACCAGACAAGAAGTTTCATATCTTAGTAAGAATGATACTCTGGTTTTGTAGAGTTCTGCAAGTTATTTTGTTGAGATATGGTCAATGCTGACCTGAACACAAAATAAGTCTCTCCTGATTCATGTTAAATTCTAATGATCTGAGTGTTTCTTTCAGTTCTTTAGAGTTCACCTCTCACACCTCTTCAGCTTGTGACATCTGAAATATTGTAGACACATCTTGTACTAGTCACAGGTTGTGAAAAGATCTTGGATGCTACATGCTAGCCTTCAGAGCAAGGATATTGAAGGATGAAACAGCAAGCAGTCTTGTATGGATGGATAATGATCATGAAGCAATAAATGGGTAAATCAACCCTTGTTTAGACTTCTAACATAATAAGTCTCACAAAACCTGGTTTAGTCTGCTTCTCAGGAAAGCTGAACAGTAACATTCTGTAGTGACACAGTGTTACTATGCATATATTTATAACACACATCATTTTACCCTCATTAAGCTTGGAAATGGTATCATTAAGATGAAACTCTTATCCTGAAGAGAAGCAATAAAATCTGTGTTATGATTCTGTCCTTACTGACTGAGCTGTACTCACTGTCAAAGGACTGCATTTGAAGCTAGAGAAGATTATTTGGCTGAAATCTTTTGTTCCATTTTAGCCCATCCAGTCCTTACGTCATTGAAGTGGACAGAGCCTCGAGCAGACCTTCTGTGTATTCCTGTGGTAAATCCATTACTTCCATCCAGATTCCCTTTGTACCCCTGGATGGAATTTATGACCGAGTAGAAGGCATTTGAGCAGTACCTGAGTGGCCTTTCCTACTCCTTTGCATACAATTAGACTTCCTGGAAGTGGGAACAGTAGGTTTACGGAGTCTAAAAGCATGGGAGGGGAAGGATTTTCCTGTAAATATTGACTGCTGGAGTCAGATTCAAGTGAAATCCTCTCAAAGTCTAAATTCAGAGAACCATAACCAGCACTGACTTTGTCATCATATATATGATGTGATTCTGCCACTTTGCTCTTGTCAGACCCCATCTGGAGTCCTGTGTGCAGTTCTGGAGCTCCCAGCAGAGGAAGGACATGGAAGTGTTGGAGCGGGTCCAGAGGAGGCCACGAAGATGCTCAGAGGGCTGCAGCAGATCTGCTATGAGGACAGGCTGAGAGAGTTGGGGCTCTGCAGCCTGGAGAAGAGAAGGTTTCCAGGAGACCTTAGAGTAGCCTTCCAGGATCTGAAGGGGGCTACAGGAAGGCTGGGGACAAGGTCTTGACAAGGTCTTGCAATGACAATGGGCAATGAGTTTCAACTGGTAGAGGGGAGATTTAGATTGGATGTTAGGAGGAAGTTGTTTGCAGTGAGG
>VWZE01020951.1:382473-433019 GCA_013396675.1 Eubucco bourcierii | reverse complement strand
TATATATATATATATATACACACACTCACACCTCCCTGTAGGGTGTTATGTCTGCCAAAACAGACAGCAAGAAATACAGGCATACATTATGCAAACATACACTGCCTGTGCTATCTACAACTCAAACACACGCAGACATTGCAGAAATTTAGAAACATTAAGCACTTCTTCCTGTCAATACTTTTGTACGGCTGTAATTGTCTATTATTATCAGGAGGTTTGTCTTTTTTTAATAACGGGAGTAATCTTAATGATTTTATTATGCAATTACCCATGAAATATATTAAAAGCTCTGATTAAAAGTGATTAGTTCATTTAAAAGAAAGCAAGGATGGTGGTGGGAGGTTTAGGAGAAGATAATCTGCAATTTTTTTTTTTTTTTACCTTGCTAATGGATTTATATGGCTATGCCTTGGTTCTAGGCTTAATATTTTAACCCACTGCCACTTGCCCTTTCAATTTAATGCCATCTGTTTCTAATGGCCATTTAACATTAAGATAATGACAGTAATATTATCTGCCTAATTAACCATGCAGTCTCTAATGGTGCACTAACTGGTTTAGATAAAAGAATTTGCTGATATCTCCCCCTACAGAGAGAATACTAGAAAATGTGATAAAACGTACCAGAAGTAAACAGTGTCCCTGGCACTCAATAAGTGTTCATTCAAATGCCATTTGCTCAGTATATTTAGACAATCAGGGTTTTAACATCTTTTCAATGTCTTTATGTTCCCACTGAGAATTACACCTTATGCAATCATAGTAAATCTTTCTGGAACACCTAATTGCATGTATTTTCAGGCAAGTGGGTAAGGATATCACTTAGTGACTTGAACAGAAAGAGTGGTGCCCAATTTTCAGTATGCTGAGATTGGTAAAATGGAAGTTTTCACCATGAAAGAGAATCATAGAGTCATGAAATCATAGAATGGTAAGGTTGGAAGGAACCTCAAGGATCATCTAGTTCCATAGGCAGGGACACCTCCCACTAGTACAGGTTACTCAAGGCCTCATCCAACCTGGCCTTGAACACCTCCAGGGAGGGANCAGGTCCCCTTGAAGCCTCCTCTTCTCCAGGCTTCAGAGCCCCAACTCTCTCAGCCTGTCCTCATAGGAGAGCTGCTGCAGCCCTCTGATCTTCTTTGTGGCCCTCCTCTGGACCCACTCCAACACTTCCATGTCCTTCCTGTGCTGAGGGCTCCAGAACTGCACACAGTACTCCAGGTGGGGTCTGACAAGAGCAGAGTAAAGAGGCAGAATCCCCTCCCTTGCCCTGCTGGCCACGCTGCTCTTGATGCAGCCTAGGACTCGGTTGGCTGTCTGGACTGCATGTGCACACTGCAGGCTCATGTTGAGCTTTTCATCAACCCAGACTCCAAGGTCCTTTTGGACAAACAAAGAGAGGTTTTGTTCCTTTAAGAACTGCCTGAAAAAAATTCAGACAATGCAGACATAAACAATCAAGAACTCATAATTGATTTCATAGAACTTATTTCATAGAATGGCTTAGGTTGGAAGGGATCTTAGAGATCATCTACTCCAACCTCCCACCATGGGCAGGGATGCCTCTCAAATGGACTCAGCTGCTCAAGGCTTCATCCCACCTCACCTTGAACACCCTCCCAGGGAGGAGGCATCCACAACCTTCCTGGGCAGTCTATTTGAGTCTCACCACCCTTGACTGAAGAACCTCTTTCTAAGATCCAGTCTAAACGAACTCTTCCTCATCTTAAAAACATTCCCTTGTGTCCTGTTGCTAGATACCCACATCAAAAGTCCCTTCCAGCTTTCCTGTAGGATCCCTTCAGGTATTAGAAGGCAGCTGTAATGTCTCCCTGGAGTCTTCTCTTCCCTAAGCTGAGTGACCCCTGCTCCCCCTGCCTTTCCTCCTAGCAGAGGTGTTCCAGACTTCTCTGTAATTCCTTCTCTGGGAAGAGAAAAATGTTGAACTTTGGAACAGAAACAAGACAGGTTTATGGGACTGTCAATCCCCAAACAGCCTGGGAATACCACACCAAAGATGGGAGTAAACAGGCATTCATCTATGCCAAGGTAAAGAGACATTTTCCAACCCTTGAACGACCTGTTCTAGTCCCTGGCTGTGGTGGGGGGTTGATGATCTTTGAGGTCACTTCCAACCTAAACCATTCTATGATTTTATCCCCAAACTCTGGAAGAATGAATGCTCTGGTAGCACTCGTGGATCCTTGAATAGGTTGGGGATATGCCACGGCATAGCACTATCTCTTTTTGATAAGATAGCTGATTATCTGAACAGGGAAAATGCAGCAGGTCTAATCTGTCTGAACCTCACTAAAATACTTGAGGTGATGTCACCATGGGTCATGATTGAAAATGGGGATTAGTAGCAGAATGCCAGATGTTTTAGAAACTGGCTCCAGCTGAAATGCTAACAAGTTTTGTTGACAGGGAAGCTGCTGGGTTGAAAACAGATTGAAGATTCTCAAAGATCAACCTCGGGGCTGAACTCAATGAACATTTCATAGAATAAATCGGCTGACATGAGCCAATAAAATCATCAATAAAGAGGAAGATTAAGAGGTCACGTACAAAGTTCTGGAGATAATGGCAATAAAGGGGATGAAAATCAATAGACTTTCAGGGACCCATGAGAACTTTTGCTATCAGCTAGGAGTTGCTTATCTGGAAATGAAGAAGGAGAGAGACTTGCAGTTTATCAGTTGATCACAGAGGCTGTATTTAGTCTAGTAAATTAAATGGTGTCAGGAATTCTTAACAGTATTGTCCACATTGACTCCTGGCATTCCTTTGGCCCATGCCAATTAGCATTGTCCCAGACAGTTCCTAGTCTGGCTTCAACAGTTACTATGTGGTAGGGACTTTTCACATGGCAATGTGGCTGAGATGTGCCTATGTTGTTTTATAGGTTCAGACTTTGGGTAATGTGGATGCAGATTATTCCTTGCCAGTTGAAACTCAGAGACAAAACAAACAAGCAAGCAAAAAAAAAAAAACCAACAAAACTCCTGGAAGCAATCCTTAAGCCTTAATGTAAAATAGTCCATAATTTTTTATGACCAGAAGGACAGTGACTATAGCAGTAATGAAAAAGGAGCAAAACAAAACAAAACAAAACCCAAACATGGCTCTAGGTTACATCAGAAGAGATATCTCTAATAGAAAATTGCAGTCTGTATGATTTTTTTTTTCCCTACAGAGATATTCAAGTTGGAACTAGCCCAGTGAAAGGCTGTAAGGCTGACCAGAAGTGCCTAAATGCTGCTGTTTGTTCTGTCTTGCAAGCAAAAGCAGCAGAAAGACATCACATAGAAGGAAAAAAAAAAAAAAAAGTAGAGAAAGACAATCCTGAACAGGAGGTATAAAACCCAGCTTATTTTAAAAAAAGGTCTTTTGGCTTCCAATCAGGCAAATGAGATTTTGTAAAAACACTCTTGCAAAAGTAATGGATGCAAAAAAAATTAAACCAGAGTTTGATCCTTTGCTTAAGAGGCTGTGTTATGAAACTGTGTTTGAGGGGAAATGGATTGACACAGGAACCTCTGACCGTGCCTTCCAATCTTATCTTTCTTTGAATATTTAAGAGCAGCTAAATACTCAGCTTCATGAGAAAGAAGAAGAAAAAATAAAAGTAATGCAGTTTAAAATATTGTTGTAATTTTCAAAGAAATGAGTGTGAAGAAAACCACAGATCACACAACATTTGGATAGGAAACAGATTTCGGCACTTACCTCATTCTTTAACTTGCTTCCAGAGAACCTTTGAAAAAAAACATATTTAATTAATTTTTTCATAAGCATTTTTACAGTTTGCATATAGACACAGATTTGTTACAGAACAGATCTTCAGATTACTACAAAACAGATCAGTTATCATTAGATTGAGGGAAATGTGATCATTTTTCTAAGTAAAGTCACTCTTTTTACTCAACTTCTTCCATTGGCTTGCATGTGCCTGAGGATATTAGGAAACCTTCTGCTGTCTTCTAAAATATGAGGATTCAGATCATTGACCTAACATTGAAGGATAAACTCAGGTTTGAGTTAAACAGACATTCCAGATCATCTAGTTCCAATCTCCCTGGAATTGACAGGGACACCTTCCACTAGACCCATCCAGCCTGACCTTGAACACAACTTCCCTGGGCAATCTGTTCCAGTGTCTCACCACCTTCATTGCAAAGAATTTCTTTCTAATATCCAGTCTGAATCTGCCCTCCTTAAGCTTCAATCCATTCCCTCTCATCTTATTGTTACAACACCTTGCAAAACAGTCCCTTCCCAGCTGTCTTGTAGGTCCCTTTCACAGTGATCTCTCGTTCTTTTCCATCACAACATTATTTTGATGCAGGTGAAATGTATCTCTGAGATCAAAGATTCATTAACTGGCAAAAACTTGTTGCAGTATGATGAATATCCTATGCAGGGCTCAGCTGAGAGATTCCCCATGAAGTCATCAACTATTAAGCAACCATCCAGTGCAGAAATTAGAAAACCTATGTTTCAAATCCTAACTGCTGAAGTAGAGATTGTGCAATGATAGGGATTCTAAGGAATCAATATAATGATAAATATTGTTTGATTATTGTTATTTCCTGTTCTGGTTGCTGCCAACTGATAAGATACTGTGGGCAGCACAAAGGCTTATGAATGTTAGTGGCAATAATGTAGGTTCTGTTGAGATGCTCTGCAGGCAGGGCAGCAAACCAGAAGCTGAGCAGCTGTGTGATTCCTTTAGCCCAGCACCTGACACTGCCCAGCACATTACAATCTAAGGTGTTACCAACACAGTTCCCTTAACTTTCAATAGATGAGCGTGAAAGACAGAATCTCTTAGTTGATGACAACGTGTAGCTAATTAGCTGGCAGCTGGCTGTCTTTATTGTGGACTGTGGGTTTCCCATGTGCAGCACAATATACACGCAGGGTGCATCAAAACCATGAGGCAGCAGCTGTATTGCTCCTCCAGAGCCTCTGTTACTAGCTAAAGCCACCCTCACACCCTCAGTGCTGTGCATGCTAATGGGTTTTGGTGTCAGGACCTTTTACTGTGCAAGGCTTGATATTCAAAGGAACAAGAAGGCAAAATTTACAGGGGAATTTAAAGATTCAGGCACTTGCAACCCTGCATGTAAGGACTATTTGACTCTGCTCAACTACCTAAATATTAATCCACTAATGCTAAGTTTGAAATGGCAATAGAGGCCTGTATTTAAGCAACCAAACAGCCTCATTTCCCATTCTAATCCTCTGACAAGCTGCTAGCATGTAAGCCTTGTGGTAAAGGCCTCCATATTCCTATACTTGTGCAAAGGTACAGTGTGATCCAATAACCATTCCCAACCCAATATTCTTCCTTCCTGTTTCTCACCCAAGTAGGAACCACTTTTATAGCTCACCTCTCGGAATAGACAACAAGCAAAGGACAGATTTTATGATGGATCATAATGTGCAGCAGCCAGGATCTGGGAGATTCATTCTAAATCTTGAAGCCCTACATTGCTTAACTCTTTCCATACCCAGAAGTTTCTTAACCCCAGCCTGTTGTGTTGTTCTCTTGACAGCTACAGTAATGGACAGTGTAAAATGAACATTTAAGCTCTTGTTCTAAATCAGCTAGGCAGGAAATTTGGCTGCTGAGCCCTGACAATTCAACACCTCACACATGAGAGCTGAAGTCCTAACAAAGAAAAAGCTTCTAACTAGTGAATCTAGTGGATACTCCTGAAGATCTGGGGGAGTACCTTTGCCATCTCGATGTGACTGTAACACCATCAGAAATCCAGTTGTGGGCAATTTTGCAGAGCTTCCACTTTATTTGCATTCACTGCTGCTAGGTTGAGCAAGGAAAGAGTTTTACATGAAACATGGAACTGGCTGACATAAAACTGAGGGCCTACTGTGTACCAGCAACACCTCTGCAGCTCTGGATAAAGAGTGGGCAAGGAAGTGACATATTCCAATCTATTGTACCTTAAGTCCTGCAGAGCAGGGTACCCTCCCTTTAAGTATCACTGGTAACATTACCCTCAATTTCTACACATCGTTTAGAGAAAGTCTCTTTGGATATAAGCTAAATCTGCCAGAAGCTGAATTTTCTGCGTGTGCTTATAAACTCATTTATTCCTTGCCTTTCTCAGTGTCCTCACTCACACAGGTATAGTAACACAGACAATGAAAGCCATCATTCAAGCCATATGTGAACAGAGCCATTTGTTTTACGAACTATTAATCTTTGGCAAACCAACAGGCAGCTATCGTAACATATTGATCCTGCTAGCTGTCCCTTAAATAAATATAATTAGAGCTTCCTGGGTTAGGTTTAAACTGATATTAGCCAGTCAAAGGACCTGTAAATATTAATCTACGCTGACCCCTCCCTCCTGCCCACAGGTGCCAGCTTCACACCATTCTCCAGATGTTTCATAATGGGAAACTGTCCTGGGGAAAGAACTCAGAGGGTGCTACACAAGCAAACAAAATGAAACAAGTGCTCTGGAAATGGAGTTTTGCTGCCTCACATGAACCTGAACAAATCCTTTGCTACTAGAAGTCGATGCAACTCTATACCGATTGCAGTGTGCCCCCATTGGAAGACACTGGCAAAAGATCTACAGCAACCTCTTACAACATCATCAATGCTTCTTAAGGAGCAAACTGATATTTAAATCTAGGTATGACAGATACTGAGATATACAGCAACACTAGTTCTGGTATCAATAAACCCCAGCATCCTACAAATACCTGCCTAAGAACAGGTTAAAATTAACCCTTCATAGCCTAAGTTTCAGAAGTCAGTACCTGGTTAAACCTTTCCCAGAATACACAGAGTGGTAGTATGCACTGCTTTCTTTAATGCCAATTCCATAATAGTGATATCTGTGGGGGGAAAAAAAAAAGGTGTTTATGAGTATCAAGTAAAGCAAGCTGTCAAACTGATTTTCAGTGCTTTCTGAAAACTTTCCTTAATGGTGTCCACCAGTTCCTCTCACTGACATGAAGCCGTACCTTGTCTTACAGAAGAGAATATTGTCATGATTAGACCCAAAATGCAAGGATAAGATCTTCTTTCTCACACACAAGACTGTAAAATCTCCTGAAACATGTTATATCTCTTTTCCCTATTGTGCATTCTCTTTCATTTTACTTCATTTGTTGAATGGGTGCTGGTTTTATCTACCAGGTTTATTACTACTATGTTTAGTCAGTTCCGCAAGCCAATTCTTAGTTGGAAGTAGTATCCTACTCTTCAGCCTTCTACAAATAAAAATGCTAACATGTCTGTCATTCATTCTTCCCTCAGGTTCTAGGCTGATTGACTCTGAATAATCCAGCCACTTGGACAGTCCTCATCCACATTTGTCTCCACTGCAGTTCCCCTAGAGATTGCTGCCCCTGAATTGAGCTGGAAGAAGGAAAGGTGCCTGTCACTCAGGCTCTGCAAGTGCTGATCCAACACCTTAACCAAAGACACTAAAGGAGCTGGGTTGGTGCTAAGAAAACTGGCTATGCAGGAGATACTTTGTGATGTCCATTGATTTGATTATAAAAGAGGTGACCCCCAGGAGAAGGGCAGAAGAGCAAGCTGAGGGTAGCTCTTTCTTTATTGGTCATAGCAAAGTTTAGAGGAGTTCATCTATCAAAAGGTGATAGGTCCTGTTTTATAGATTCCACTTGACAGATTTAAAACCTGATTGTGTTAAGCCAAATTTGTCTAAGACCATTATGGACAGTATGCTTAGGTTCATTTATTTTTAGCTAAAATCAGCTTGAAAACACCATGGTAGTTTTCATCAAACTGTTTCACACCAGCACTTGTACTTCAAGTATGTTGCATGCAAACCAAGGCTGACTTGGCAACCTACAGCACCAATTTCACTGAAGTTTCTCAAAAGCTAGGAGAAATGCACTCTTAAGGCACAAAGCCCCAAGCAATAGCTCCTGGACCACATAAATACAAATTTTCAGCTCGTCTTAGTGATGCCCATTAAAAATAATCACAATCTTATTGTTTGTTCTTGGATGTGACAGGCACAGGTAAAAGCAAAACTCTCAAATGGCTTCTATTTAAAATGCTGACTAAAGGCACCAGATGCAAATCATAGTTAAGAAAACGTTCATTAGGGTGATATATTTGCTGAGCCTAAGTGGTTGAAGCAGGTAGTGTTCAGTCTGTTGTATGCATTCAGGATTTTAGAGCCCAAAGAGGTGGCAGAAAGTGGCTGCTGTTAAATGTAGCAGCTTCTACTGCTCCATGTTGGCATCACGAGATTGCAGGGGTGCCTGGGGAGTCACGGGAAGGTTAAAAGCTTCTCAACTTCTTTACTGTTAGTTTTTCTGCCCTGTAGGTGTATTTTTCTGAGGGATGGTGATGAGAAGTGACCATTTTAAAATAGTTGTCGAGAGAAGCTCAGACATAGGACCACCTGCACATAACAGTTTCCTTTATATCCAGTAAAGGCAGAGTTGGCTGACCAAAGTGACACCCCAAGGTGGTTTAGGATGCCAATGGGACCTTTCATAAAATGTCCTACTGCTAGGCTGTTGTCCTTCAGTTAACATGCAGTATTGTGTTGTATGCTCTAAGTTCAAGTCCTGAAGATTTTCACCCACTACTTTTAGTTTAGGAGTATTAAGTCTTGGGCCAAAGACTTGGATCTGGAAATTCCTATTCCAAATATTTGATAATAGTGCTGACACAAATGCTAAAGGTATGAACATTCTGTCTTCCTACATGAAAATGAAGTCATGTAACAAGTGGCACTAGAGGTACTGAAGCCACACCTCTATGTACCCTTTGAAATAACAGCATTTCCTTAGCCTTGACATGGCAAAAGTTATGCATTGAACAGGATGAAAACCAAAATAGAGCTGTGACCATTTCTTCCACAATGTTATCTGCATGTTTGTCACTGGCTTACATCTCATTCCAACATCCTCAATCACCAAGCTTAAATCATATGCCATTTTTTTTAATTTCTAAAACTGAAACTTCACACTTCCATCACAAATTTGGAATTTTCCCCTGCAAAACTTGGAGTAGGACAGAGTCAAGGAAAAGCATTACAAAACTGGGATGCAGTAACTAGATTATTCAACACCTAATTCAAAATAAGTGTATTTGGGCTAGAAAGAACTGCTGTGCGATTTGGAGTCTCAGATCTCCAGTGGTAGGCAAGGAACTTGTTTCTGCTCTGAATTGTGGTATTTTGTTATGTAGAGAATAGATCTTTCCAGTACCTATTCTGTGTGCATTAAAGACACAGCAGTTTTTCTGATTTCCTTCAGTGACTTGTGTAGTTGAACTTTTAGTCCTTAAAAAAATAAAGAAATAAATACAGCTTTCCAGTCATGACACAGAAGCAATTAAGAAAATACAGGTTACACTTTTCAAGCTCTGTCTGGCATACTTCAGAGAATAGTAAGATACGAAGATTTTTATTCTCTTAGAAGCCAAAGTCATTAGCTCTATGGCTCACCTTGGGCTCCTTGCTGAGAGCAGTATACCCATTCCAGACACACTGATAATGTCCTTAACCTACCAACTTCTCTCTGTCACTTAATATGCATATTTCTATGTGTATCTACAGTCTACATGGATTTTACCACTTATATTTCTATTGTATAATGAATACAGTGCAGGCAGTCACCATAGTGAGTTTATTCTCAATTTTTTAACACACCTTTAAAAAAAAAACAATTGAATTGCTTTCCTCTTTTAATTTCAGGGGTTTGTTGTAACATCTGTTCCTATGCAACTAGTAGCCCTGATTTTAGCACACACTGACACAAATGATAGCTGATAAGGAAATGATAGGCTTAAGCTGTTCAGGGACTTGCAATAACTTGTTATCACAGGGCCAGCTGCCATATCAGTTTTATTAACCCACTAAATCACTCCTAATAAATAAGATAATAGTTTTTTCAGACATGATGGATAAAAGCTAAGATTCATCATTGATCAAAGTCTACAAAGAAATTAAATTGTAACTTGAGCTCAAACAGTCTGTGTGTGTAGGGACTGAGCAGTATGCATGTCCTCCTGAAGAGCTGCTCCAGGTAATTCATTACATCTGAATTCTAGCAGTGGCCACAGTATATTCAACATTACCTGTGCAAAAAGGCAGATTTGGAACCTGCTGCACAGGCAACTGCTGCTTATGAAACTCTAATCTAAGAGAGCAGTTTGCAGTATTTATCAAGCTTGGTCTTCTTGCATGCAGCAATAGAGAAAATTTCCCCTACCTTCAACAGTCTGGGGGTGATTAGCATGGGTATGACATGAATGAATGTGCTTAACAAAATGGTATTCCAAGTGTTGTACCTTCTTGGCCAAATATTTTAGTATGGGTTTAGTATTGGTATTTTGGTGCAAATGGGTTGTTGGATGCAAACACATAGAGAGAAACTTTGACCCAAAGCTTTCTTAGACTCGTATTTAAGACTCTCCTTTGTCCAGAACTGAAGATGACAAATGCTACTTGGAATTAGAGGAACCAACATTTGTGTATCTCAAACCTTGAACAGCACCTGTATCTCACACCTTAGAGTGGGAGTTCTTTCTCAAACCCAAATCCCACTCATGAGAATGCTAGAAAGAGCTTGACCTTGTTACAGTGTGGAAGGAATTGTCACTTTTCTTTCAGGCTTTTGCAGTATCTGGCTCCTGGACAATGATCAGAGCTCCTAAGCAATTTAGCCATATGAAACACCACTGTCAGAATAACTAGCACTATTACTGCTCCTCCTAACATTATATGGAAGCAATGACAATCACAACAGAAATAAAACAATGTCACTACAGTACCATGCTTAAAAGAGTGGCATTTAATAGCTCCTAAGAAGTGTCAGTCCCAGTAACCCAGTAACCCAGCTTCGTTTCACACAGAAACAGCTTACAACATTTACAGCTCATGCAAAAGCAGAGATACCTAGCCCTAGCTGTTTGCTGAAATTGATGAACAGTCACTTAAATGGCTTATTCGTTTAATAGAAATACTTCTGTTACTGATTTTTTGTGTGACTAACTGCTACCTGCTGCAAGCAGAAATTAATCTGCTCCTCAGTGAGTCTGCAGTTCTCAGAGAAATATGGTCTACAACATCAGAGATGCACAAGATGAGCAGAGATCATTATTTATCCTTCCACTTCTCTATGACTACCTGCTGCTGTACTCAGTTTCTGAACTAGAGATATTGTCACTCGTGCCTCTCATAAGATCCTTTCTTGTAGAGCAAGAACAATGTAAATATAATTTAGTGGAAATGAGAATGGTAAAGGGAAAGGCTCAAAGGAAAACTGAGGGGGGAAAAAAAGGAAACAAACACCAAATATTTGAACAAAACCTGCTGATGCCTCATCTCTTTGAGGAAACTGTTCAAGAACAGTTAATCCCCATGAAAATATGGCACATAATGCCACCAAGGTCAGAAAAGATACAGGATCTGATGAAGAAATGTTGGGCATGAGGCATTTCTGTGATAATACTGTTAAATGTTCAAGAGAAAAGGGGAATATAGTGACACATGCCCCCAAACAAGTTTGTAGCTATATTCCCATGTTATAAACTAGATTTGAAGCATACTCCTTTACTTAGATTTGAAACATGCTCCTTTACTTAACAGAAGTTGTTTTACTGTGCTTTAAATTATGCAGACACAAGATATATTTTGGAAATTTGGATCCTAATTGGATCTTGTTTATCAATTTGTTAGACATGAGAGAGCAAAAATAAATATGTGGGAGACTTCTCTTGTGCCATCTCATTTGTTGTACCTTGAAAATGGTTCTTCAAATAGGTTGGGTGATGAACCTGAGTAAGACTTAACCAAGGTACTGATTAATTAGTAGATGGCCAAATATTGATGTACAGATGATGAATGACAGATTTCCTAAAACCCTGAACATAACACCTGCACAAATGCCCATTTGTGAAGCTAAGTGCCTGCATCAGCTTGTCCTTGTAGCTGAGCTTCACCATGGCTGGCAATACACAAAATCCCTTCTTTTCCCTTCTGAATAAGCTTTCTAATAGTAACCATCTTCAAATCCCCTCTCTATTCAGCATCCATAGGCCATCTACAAAAAGAGAAACCAACTTCAGTTCCAGTTTTCCTCTCTACAGTGCACATTGTGTACTCTCTTCTGAAAAACACCAGCATTATGTATGAAACAACTGCACTGTGTAGCCATTTGTTTCAGAGCTTTTATGAATTACAAATTCACAGACTGCCTTGGGTTGGAAAAGACCCTTCAGGGGTTATCTTGTCCAGCCCCACCCCTGCAACAAAAAGCACACATATGCTTTCTTAGCAATTTAAGATTATACTTTTTTTCTGGTGTCTTTACATGAATCCAAATTGTTATGCAGCAAACACAATGGAATTTGCTAGCTTTGCAAAAGACAAATAAAATCATGGTTAAATTGCACATGACTTAAAGAAAGGTAAGCAGCTGCAAAAAAAAGATGTATGTATTACATAACATTTCTCATGTGCAGTATTTTAACTTACTTGCAACAAATGCATGGTTCTGTAAATATAATTGCAGCTTTTAGAAACTCAACCATATTGTTCTGTAGCAAACACAAAGGAAGTTGCTAGGTTTGCAAAAGGCAAATAAAATGATAGTTAAATTGCATACCATTTAAAGAAAGGTAAGCATCTGCATCAAAGATGTATGTATTGCATAACATTTCTCATGTGCATTATTTTAACTTACTTGCACCAAATGCATGGTTCTGTAAATATAATTACAGCTTTTAGAAACTCGACTGGTTTGAGTTTAGAAGTTATGCCTGAGGTAATGTATCCAAACTCTGTATCAGCTTCATCATGCACGCTAAAGTTATTGCTTGCAACCTGTCACCTGAATAAATTCCCCAGGCAGTTAGCATGTACGGCGGAGGCATAGCACTTAATGCAGCGCCTAGGATGTGTACTGTAAGTGGAGAGAGAGATAATTGTGCCTTACTTTGAATGGCCTCTTGTTCCAAGCCGCCTCGTGGTAAGGAGAGGGAATTTCTGGCGAATGGTCTGCAGAGAAAATAACTGTATCAATTTCTCACGCTTGTGCTCTCTTAGCATCCTGCTCACAGTGTAAACACACGATCCAGTGTAGTCCACAAATAAATATGTGTCATGCTTTTGTCACAACAAGCTACTAAGCATGTTTTACACTGCAGGTGTCCTTCCATCCTCATCCAGTTTTCTGTGTTATCTCCAATCTTCCCACCTCTAAACTCCTTTCCACCTCTTCTTCCTTTCCATTCTCATTTTCTCCTTTTCCCTATCCCCCAATTTCTAAGAAACAGTCATGAGTTATGTCACAATACAAAAGAAATGTTAGCAACCAGATTCATACAGAGGATCCTTACTAGCCCTCATAAATGCCATGAGATTATGTAAAGCTCTATTTTAATAATTCTATGTTAACTGAATTTTAAAACTTGGGTTTACTCACTATAACCCTGCTTCTACAAGTACAACTGTATCTTTTGTTTCAGAGATATAAACAGAATCTGGGAGAGCTCTGTCCTCTACCTATTTTGTTTTCAAACGACCAGAAATACTTGATTATATTTTTTTCCTTTGAAAAGTGTGATTTGAAGCTTAAAGCAAGCAAATATTTACCTCACAGGTACTTCTGTGTCCTCCACTATCAAAGTGTTGGACAATTTTAAAGTTATGTTCACTGAAACCCTATGAAAGTTTCTATTAGTTCTATGTTGCATGAAATTCACATTGTGTAATTTAATCCAAATCAAGCAAAACATTCTGCCACTAGCCTCCAGGGACTGAGACTAGTGCCCTAAACTCATCCTACTCTTCCTATTAAAAAAAAATAAAAATTAGTCTTAAAGCAAAAGATTTAAGTAAAAAAAAGTCATTCAGCAATAGAGGTAGTTCCAATAGATACCTCTAACAGATCATTATGAAAACAATGTTTAAATGCATGGTTGTTGTCTTCCTCATTTATACTGGAGCTGTGTCATAAAAATTAGACATCCATTTTCTCAGAATATCTGATTCAAGAGGAAAAAAGTCATCAAGTGTACATTATATGAACTGGATTTAAAATCCATTATTATTCTTCAATTAAATTAATGCATCTTGTATGGATGAACAATGACTAGATCAGTAGTGTTCAAAAAAAAAAAAAAAAAAAGTCCTTGAAGCATTTTTGGTTTCCTATTTCACTAACTACTCAGGATTTAATTGGAAGAGTCCACATCTCCCTTTCATTAGGTGACTTCAGGATTAATAGTAAAGAAAGGTAGAAAAGAGGATGAATCAACAATTTTTCATTCAGAAGCTCTTTGTGTTATTAACTTTTATTCCCCTTCTTGTGTCACATCTCACTTTACACTGCCTTTAGTATAATTAAAAGTGTCTTCCATATCAGGAAATAACCTTATTAGTATCATCAAAAAGGAAAAGAAATCACAACTCTAAGCTCTTGGAGAGAATGTCTTTTTATGTACGTGCTAACAGTAAATCAAAGAGAATTTCAGTTTCATTCTCCTAAAGCTGATGCCATGAAATTACTTCATATGGAACAGTGTAGTTAGTCTGATTCCAGGTACATCAGCAGTAGGAAACGTATGAATCTGAGAGGAATGTTGACACAGGTGTACTAAATGTTGATCCTATCAAATAGTTAACCTAACAAATTATGACAGCTTTTACTATTTACCTTCCCAAAAGTTGCAGCACAAGCAGGTTCCAGCTTCTCTTTCCTGCAGAAGTCTAAATAATGTGCATAAAGGATACATCTTGGTAAACAAACTCCTTCACAGACAATGTAGTTTTCTTCCAGCCTGTATAGAGAAAGAAACTGCCAGAGTAAGAAGCAACATGCCACATCTCTCACTTTTATTTTCCTTCTGGATTTCAGAATTGGCCTCTTTATTTCTTCCATTTTAATGAAGAATTCCTTGAGAGCACACATGAGAGTTTCTCCTGAAGAGCACAGGCACTACAGACTGACTCCATGCTAGGTGCTTAGGTTAGCAGGAAAGCCTGGACCCGGGTCCCTCTTCTTAATGAGTCTTTTTTCTATGCCTGGACTTCTCTTTATATGACCAATTAAACAATCATCATCTATGTGCCAGTCTTGCTCTGAAAATAAGAGCACTATCTGTACTATGAAAGACTCGGGTTTGAGTCTGCCCTTTGAAAGAGTAGAAGCTTCAACTTCCATCTTCTACCCCAATGTGTCTTTAACATCTGAGGCAATGTCTCTTTTCTTCCTACTTTTGCTTTTTAATTTCCGTGCTAGAGATGAAACAGTTTCTTAACCAAACCACACTGAAAAGCAAAGAACTGGGGTTTTTTTGTTTGGTTTTTTTTTTTCCCCTTTGCTTAAGGGGTGCATTTTTATGTAGCTTCCCAACCAGTGTAGACAATACAAGTGCTTAGTGAAGGTCACTGAAGTGAATTTCTTTAAACTGACCTAAAACACTGGTTGTCTTCACTTGGACTGAACTCCTGGTAACAGCTGAGTATTTCACTGTTGTCCTGCTTCTTTTCTTTATCAGTTTATATTATTTGCTACTCCTGGGACGTTGTGCAATAAATTAATTTTTCTCAAATTACACAAATCTGTAAGAAAATACTGTGCAGTAAATGCTGCATATGAAATAATTTTGCACTGATTCACCAGACTCAAATCATTACAATTTCCACTTAGCAGTCTGATGTAAGCTAGCCTAAGAAACTGCCTAATTTGGATTGCTCTTAGTTTTCAGTTAGACTGAAAAAACCAAAAAAACCCAAACAAACCCAAAAAAAATCCCTAAACCCAAACCAATCAACCAACCAGTCAAACAATCAAAAAAACCCAACCAACCAAACAAAAAAAACCCAACTAAATTTTTCAGCCTGCATTTGGTAGCTAAGTTCCATTTAATTCAGCAGCACTCTTTTCTAATTTGAAGTGTGCTTTAACAGAAGCATTTAGCAATTAATGTCTGCAGAATATGGCCTCTTGCTTAATTTTGGCTTAGATAAAATGAAGATAGGGCTTCTGCAGGTAGTAGCATTTAATGTAATAAAAACATACATCATAAGGCAGGGCAAATCTCACAGTTACAACCTTAAAGGATAATTAAAACATCTAATCACAAATGTAGTTAAGCAGTGTTTTGTTCCCACGTTTTTAAAAACGCATTTCATCAATAGCAATGTACTGTGACAAGCTGACAGCAACTTATGTCCCGCTGCTAATTTAAAAAATCAGAAATTTGGGGGTAGATGTCCTTATTTGTAGATGAGGTTTATCCAAAAAAACCCAAACCCAAACCAAACAGCAGAACCCGAACTAGCCGAACACGGCACCAGCCCGTTGATGACAAGGATTTCTGAAAGAGCTGCGACATGTAACCATCCTTGCCACAATAGCTTTTAAAGAAAGATCCCATGGGACCTGCCGGACACACTGGCCCGGTCCTGGCGAGGCTACGGCAGGGCAGAATCGGGGATGTCCCTGCCGAACGGACAGATCCGCTGCGCCGAGGCGGCTCCGAGCGCCGGTGCTCCGCCGCCGCTAAAAACCCCGGCCCGAGGGTCGCTGCCGACGGGCCTTACCATTGCAAGGTGAGCTGTGTCTGCTTCTTCTTGTCCTTCATTATCTGCGTGATGCTCTTCTTGGCCGACGGGCTCTGGTCCGCGGCTTTCAGTGCACCGTCGCGAGTGTCCGCATCCTCTTCTTCCGAGGAGAGAGCTTCGCTGTTGAAGCGTGTTTCTGAGCGCCGGAGGGGAACAAGAAGAGAAGCCCAGAGGCATCATTACCGTCAGGCAGCACGCCGCTCCGGCCCGCTTTACCCCGCCGCCTTGCCTGATGCTGCCCGAGAGGCCGGGCTGAGGCTGGACAGCACCTGCCCGAGCTGCCGTTCCCGCCGGACCCCAGGCAGCACCGGGGGGACGGGCGCTTGCCGGCACCCCACTTCTCACCTGACTTGATGCCGGAAGGCAGCACCCTCTCCGAGACCCTTCTCTCGGTGCTCGCCGCGGCGCAAAGTCCCTCCTCGGAGTAGGGCAGCAAACCTCGCCCCACCAGGTCAGCGTAGCAGTCCTCCTGTGTGGCGGAGGGCACCGCCTGTGCGGCCGGGAGGTGCAGGAAGGCGTCTTCTTGCTCGGATCCCTTGGCCATGCTCCTCACCGGCGTCTGTTCTGCCCAGCCACCGAGCAGCCGGCACCCATGGGGCAGCAGGANGGGGGGCGGTGTTTGGGGGACAGGTGCTGCCTTACGGCGCCGTCCAGGGAGGTCGCATGGCTCCAGCAAGGACAGACGCGGCCGGGACCCGCAGGCGCCACTCCCTCCTCGCCACACCGCCCGCAGAGGGGACTCCGCTGCTGTCGGACAGCCCCGACCAGGTTTTTCTCCGTCCCTGCCTCCTGCCCGCCGCGGTGTTCAATCAGGCTGGGTGCGTGTGGACGAGGTACAACCGAAAGCCCAAGAGATTTAGCCCGGAGCTGATCCATTGGGTATTTAATGATTAACTCCCACCAGCAATGGCTCCCGCTGGTACCGGTGCCAGGGACCAGCTCTCGCTCCGCCACGACCAAAGACCGCGGAGCTCCTGCATCCTCCGCGAGTGAAAGCGAGAGCTGGCAGCAGGCAGTCTGCTCATCGCTGCAGCCTTTGGGCAGCCAAGAGTGACTGTCACTGTCAGACTGCGGGACACTCCTGAACAGCTCTGTTACTGCCAGCATTTCATTGTTTCCTAGTGTAATTTTGTGGGTGTTGGAACAAACCAGCTTCATTTTGTACAAATACATCACTGATCTAAGAGATGTGTCCTTGCTTTACTGTGTTCCAGCATGCTGAGTAAGAGAGGCGGCAGGGAGCAGTCACTGAAGATGGTCTCTGCTTTTTCCAGAGAGACAAGCTGTCAGTACTACAGAAAATCAGCTTGATCAGTGCAACATCTACTGCTGTAGGACATCCTCATTAAAGCAAAATCTTGGGCACTGTGCTTCTCCCAGACAAGGGTTGGGAAATGGTAGCACGGCTTGCGGTGGCAAGCAACCCTGAAATGCTCTATCAGATGAAGAATGTCAGAAGCATTCTTCTAGTCATCATCTAGAGCTGGGCTGTCACAAACACAAACCTTGGGGTGGGCTGTCCATTCTTCTACTCTCTCAGTTTTTTGTGGCATGCCAAGGCAGTCATCCCAGCAGTACAGAGCAGCATAGTATTGCCACTTCTGCTCCTGCACAGATGTCTTATGACACCAGCTATCAGCTGTCACACCTCCATTCAACTAAAACCCCAGGTGTGCTCATATCTGCCAAAAGCACCAGAACCATCTAAACATGAATGGTGGACTTCAGAAATTAGGAAGACCTGTGAGAGAGTGGCTCCTGGCATTGCCCAGAAACCTACAGCATGTGGACCAGCTGGTGCTGATTAAAAAGCCTCAGACTGGGACAGTGGCAATGGCACTCACAGCACCCCCACTTTTTAACCTCACACTGATGGTTGTACAGTGCAGCACCTTCTCTTTTTGTTCACAGCTACTCTGAATGCCAGAAAATTGCACCTGGAATCATGGACTCCAGTCTAGAGTGCCTACAAGGGCTGTTGATTTTCATTTGTTGGATATGAGCTAATTCCTGGGTTTCTGCTCTTTGATGTAATCTCAGAAGCATTCATCCTGATGGAAAAGTCAGAATTCATATAAACAAACCATATTGCTTTCAGTATGGCTTAGCATTCTCATCCTTGTACTCTTTTCCAAGGCTAGTGTCTCACTTGGCCCAGAGGAACCCAAAGATCCATACCAATCCATACCAAGGATGTTGCCCAAAGAAGCAAATCATCCTCTTGCAAATCTATTTCACTTTCTTAGAATCATAGAATCAGTCAATGGTTGGAAGGGACCACAAAGATCATCTAGTTCCAAAACCCCTGCCATGGGTAGGGACACCTCACACTAGATCAGGCTGTCCACAGCCTCATCCAGCCTGGCCTTAAACACCTCCAGGGATGAGGCTTCCACCACCTCACTGGGGAACCTGTTCCAGGGTCTCACCACCCTCATTGTAAAGAACTTCTTAACATCCAGTCTGAATCTCCCCATTTCTAGCTCTGTCTCTTTTCCCCCCAGTCCTATCACTACCTGACATCCTAAGAAGTTCCTCCCCAGCTTTCTTGTAGCCCCCTTAAGATACCGAAAGGCCACAATAAGGTCACATTGGAGCCTTCTCTTCTCCAGACTGAACAACCCCAACTCCCTTAGTCTCTCCTCATGGGAGAGGTGCTCCCTCTGATCACCTTCATGGCCCTTCTCTGGACACCTTCCAGCACATCCAGAACTGGACCCAGTACTCCAGATGAGGTCTCACCAGTGCGGGGTAGAGGTGGATCACTTCATAGAAAGCCACTTCTTTCTGTACTGAGACTCTAGGAACTCTTGCTTAGTTTTAGATGAATTTAGTAATGGTGTAATCTCAACAAAATCATAGAATAGTTTCATTTGGAAAAGACCTCTAATGCCATCAAGTCCAACTGTCAACCTAAGACCACCATGGCCATTAAACCATGTCCAGAAAACAGATTCTGTTATACAGCCTGGAGTAGATGCTCAGACACATGCACTCTGTAGCACAGTAAGGTTATTTTTCAATAGCTGACCTGTGAAATATCTTTTACATTGACATTCAGCTATTTAATCTTGCTGCAGAGACTTTTTTCTTGTTGCCAACACCCCACCTTGAAACAAAGAGGTTTCAACTTTACATCAGTGTCACTTAGCAGTAACAACAATGTACTCGAGGGATTCTGTGTGTCGAACTGAAAAATGTTTGGAAGATAAATGCAGCAATAGAAATGCAATTTGTTATTGATCTGTTCCTGTGTAACTTGACAGTGTTTACACAAGTGTTGGAAACTGTTTTGCCTCCTATCTTCCCCAGACAAATGAACTGCGTCGAAGCTCTGATATGGTGTCGGTATCAGGTTTATTTGGTAGAATTAACACCTCTTTCTTTCCCAGTATGCTGACTGTACAATAACAGCACAGCATGGTGCATGCCAGCCCTCCACAAGGGAATAATGAAGTAATTTCTCATTATCATCAATGTTTGTCGTTCTCTGCCTGGACATAGCATGAATGCAGCTCCTTCCTGATTAATTCATTCAGCATAGAAGCTTAGTTTCCCTTTGTTGGCTACTAAATGCTGGCATCCAGTAGATGGTGATGTTTAATAATCTATTTCCTGCTCCATCCTCAGCTGATAAAGCAAGACATACCTATCTGTCTCCTTACATTTGGGTATTTTACTTATTTCCTGTTGTCAGGATCACAGGACCACAGGGTCACAGAATGTCAAGGTTTGGAAGGGACCCTAAGAGATCATCCAGTCCAACCCCTCTGCCAGAGCAGAACCAGACAATCTAGCTCAGGTCACACAGGAACACATCCAGACAGGTCTTGTAAGGCTCCAGAGAAGGAGACTCCACAACCTCTCTGGGTAGCCTGTTCCAATGCTCTTGGACCCTTCTTAAAGCAAAGAACTTCCCCCTTGTGTTGTTGGAACCTCCTGTGCTGCAGCTTCCATCCATTGCTCCTTGTCCTATCCCAGGGAGCAAGTGAGCAGAGCCTGTCCCCCCCCTAGCCCCTACCCCCAGCCCTCAGAGATCTATAAACATTTCTTAAATCCCTCTCAATCTTCCCTTCTCCAGACTAAGCAGACCCAGACCCCTCAGCCTCTCCTCATCAGGCAGTGCTCCAGTCCCCTCACTATCCTCGTAGCCCTCTGCTGGACTCTCTCCAACAGATCCCTGTCCCTCTTAAACTGGAGAGCCCAAAACTGAACACAGTACTCAAGATTAGGTTTCACCAGGGCAGAGTAGAGGGGGAGGAGAACCTCCCTTGACCTGCTGGACACGTTGGATCCCTAAACGAAAACTCATTCTGGTTTGTATAGAAGTGAATGCTTCTCTTTTTCTCTCCAAAAGCAAAGTTCCAAACAAATAACCTATCCCTATGTATTTGTATTACCTCAGCTCCTCCACACAGGCTCAGCAAACATAGGGAGACCCTACACTCTGTAGGCAGTTGAGGTAAACTGCAAGGGGGGACTTCATGATGTGATCTTATGTAGCTACATGGAAGAAAAAATTTCTTGTGCTTACCTCTCTCAAGCTATGTTTGACAGCTATCTCAGGTTACTTATCTTGATTTTAAACCTTTTTTTTTTTTAAATGTATTCTTTTTTTCCCTTGCCAAATTGGGGGAACATGTTTGTATTCATCTAAGTACCTGCTCCTACAAGCTTGTAGACTGAACAGCCACTTCACTACCCATGTATTTGCATTGTGCTTTGGTGGGCAGCATCCAGGAGAAGAACAGTGAGGAGGCCAGGTGAGTTTTTCACTGGGCAGCTATGCAAACATCTCCACTTCCCTTCTGAACGATCCAAGACTAGAGCTGAGGTTGGAGAATATGTTCAGCCTTGAAGAAGTGGTTTTGAGAGCTTCTGCAGATACTCCAAACAATTCTGTTAACAACACTTGTTCTTGTATACTGACCCTGTCTGCAAATAGTTGCTAAATAGGAGTTAACAGAAGCAAACCACTGAAGTCAAGGGACTATTCTCTTTATCTAAAGCTAAGTCCTAAAGGCTCTTCCACAGGCTGGGTATGGCTCCCTAAATGCTGCATTCACAGTCAGCTCACCACTGCTGAGAAGAGGCTATTTTCCCTTTATGCATCAATCTGCCCATCCTATTCCTGGCCACACTCTCACACACTGCCACTGTCAGCTTTATGATAGCTTCAGGACTGGTAAAGTATTTCTATGTCAGTCTAATTGGATGAAATAACAGAAAATGAGACCAGGAGAAAATGAGACCAGGAAAAAAAAAAACCGCCAACCAACCAAAAATCCAACCAAAACCAAACCCCACCAATAAAGAGTTTTCAATGAGTTAAATCATTGGGGCAGTGCAATAAGAGCCAGGGTATGGTATGAGTGAGGTGGTAGATATGAGACAGGTAAAGGGAAAGAGGACATGCTAGGATAGACTAGGGATGTGGGGATGGAGGGAAGCAAGGTTTCCTCACTTCTGCAGCAATAAGATCTGCTCACCTCAATCCAGGGTCTCACCACCCTCATGCTGAACAACTTCTTCCTAATATCCAGTCTGTATCTACCCATTTCTAGCTTTGTTCCATTCCCCCTTATAATGAAGTTCACAGTTGTTGTGGCTGATGTGCTCCTGGCAAAAGGTGCTTTTATATTTGTTCTTTGAACAAATGGTCTCACACAGTTACTGTGCAACTTCACAGTACCAATGTTCTTCTTGATAGGCATGAAGAGAAGGATGGTGCACTTGGAATCTACTAGGTGCTGTGACTAGGTGTATCTGACTGTGGTGCTCTATTGCTTTGGATACTTCTGGTTTTCAATCCAGACTGATTAGCCACAGTCTACAGAAACCTCAGCCAAAGACAAGTGGCATCACCTGGAAGTTGTTCAGGGCCTCAATTACCCTGGAAACAAGACCACTGCTTGTGCTTTTGCATTTGCAGTTGTAGCATGTGCTTTGAATCTCAGCTTCCTGGATGGAGCCAGATTCATACACTTGCTAACCTCTGAGTTAAAATAATTCCAGCAAATGTCTTCTACTGTTAGGTTTGCAGTCACTGATCCCTAATTATCACTGCCAAAATTGTGCTTGCCAGAAATTAATATATTATAGCCAATTATTTTAAGATTCTGGTGCAGAAGAAAAACATGTGATGGTCTTTTTTCTGCATGATATATTTGGACAATGTTTTTTTTAAACAGTTTTGGTATATCATGTTTAATGCCAAACAATGTCAGAGCAATTGAATGCCTGATCCAAAAGCAATTTTCCTATAGTATATTTGATGGCAGACAATGTCAAAGCAATCCAATGCCTGATCCAAAAGCAACTTTCCTATGGTATATTTGATGGCAGACCGTGTCAGAGCAATCCAATGCCTGATCCAGAGGCAATAGTATTCTTCCCTCTGCCAATGGGCTCTTGATTAGGCCTTTATTTGCTAAGTAAACAATAGATAAAAGCTCAGTTTGCCATGTGTACACACTCACAGAAGTATTGTGCTCAGACCACAAGTTCTTGCTGGTAACGGGTTCTGGAATCTGCTCAGGAGGAAGATGAGCTCAGAGAAGGGTTAGAGAAGTGATTTTGCTTACTGTCAAAGATATCCTATTTCAACCACAAAGTGGCCACACCATTTTCAGAGCTTCTGTCAGCCAAAAGCAAGATCTTTGGCATAGCTGGGATTGTAGACAGAAAACCCAGGGAAGGCACAGCAGGACTCTTCACATGCTGCAGAGGACTCATGGTGTTATTGGCTGCTTGGTAAAGGGATGCTAGAGATGCTCAACAATGGTCAGGTTCCTGCTGGGCAGGCTGCTTTCCAAATCACTGACATTTAATAAGCAAGCTTGTTTATTTCCTACCCTTAACACACCGAGCCAAAGGAGGCTGAGCACCTCAGCCCTAGCACACCTCAGCTAGTCCTTTCCTTCACCCAGAACACCTTCAACACCACCTGTTCAACTGCTACATGTTGTGAAAACATCAGGAAGGTCTTTGCTGCGTCTCCTATCAACAGATTAAATGCACAGAACATTCGTGCAGGATTTAGCAGGACATCCCATTGTGATCTCAACTAATGTGTGCTCCAGTTAAGGACATAACGAAGCCATGGGTGGGCTATGGTGATGGTACTTGCTAAGGGGTGCTGGGACAGGCAGGTCTTATTGCTTGTTTTTAGCATGTCTGATTTGCCCTTGGAAGACTCACCTGCTCTGTCTGTGAAATGAAACAGTTTCTTAGGTTCACTTAGCTTGTAAATATTCTGGGGGAAGAATTATTTTCTTATTATTCATAGTGCTTAGTATGCTATAGGTGTTATTCTTATATTCATATTATTCATAGTGCCTAGTATGCTATTTCTTATTATTCATAGTGCCTAGTATGCTATAGGTGTTTAGAGTCTCAAATTAAAGAAGTATTACAGTGCTAAACCCTGATATTTACGAAAAAGAGTTATTACAATTACCTTGCACAGGACAAAAATTTATTTCTTTTTTTTTTTAATAGGCATAGGGTTTTTTTTTTTCCCATAACTTTTCCACACAACCTATATATTATTCTTTATAATGACTCAAAAATAAAGCTTCTATCATTTTTTTTTTTATTTTAGCAGTAAGGGGAAGCTCACCAACAACTTCATGGAACCTAGAATACTTTCTGTTTTGGGGTGAGAAGTTATCAGATGGGATCAAAAAGACAAGCCTCTGGTCTTCATGTAGCTGCCTTGTTGATTTTTCATATATATATGCATATAAACTCGCAGAAAACACATATTGGATTTAGCTGCTCATTTATCTAAGCTCCAATCAAATGTTTCTGCTACACATCATTAAAAACAGGGCACTTGGGCATGCACTGTTTACAGATGGGAAATAACACAAATAGTTTGAGTGAGGGCTAGACCTGGTGAGAACAAGAAAGCTCCCGTGGGAGTGAAATTCATGATGACAGACTCTGGGGGTTACACTCCTTCAAAACATTTTGTGTCAGATTGATGGGATTGCAGTGTGGGCATGCAGCCCAGGCAGCCAACCGAGTCCTGGGCTGCAGCAAGAGCAGTGTGGGCAGCAGGGCAAGGGAGGGGATTCTGCCTCTTTACCCTGCTCTCCTCAGACCCCACCTGGAGTACTGTGTGCAGTTCTGGAGCCCTCAGCACAGGAAGGACATGGAAGTGTTGGAGTAGGTTCAGAGGAGGCCACGAAGATGATCAGAGGGCTGCAGCAGCTCTGCTGTGAGAACAGGCTACAAGAGTTGGGACTCTGCAGCCTGGAGAAGAGAAGGCTTCGAGGGGACCTGATAGTAGCCTTCCAGTATCTGAAGGGGGCTACAGGAAGGCTGGGGAGGGATTATTTACAAGGTCTTGTAATGACAGGACAAGGGGCAATGGGTTTGAACTGGCAGAGGGGAGATTGAAAGTGGATGTTAGGAGGAAGTTGTTTGCAGTGAGGGTGGTGAGGCACTGGCACAGGTTGCCCAGGGAGGTTGTGGCTGCTCCCTCCCTGGAGGTGTTCAAGACCAGATTGGATGAGGCCTTGGGTAACCTGTACTAGTGGGAGGTGTCCCTGCCTATGGCAGGGAGTTGGAACTAGATGATCCTTGAGGTCCCTTCCAACCTTACCACTCTATGATTCTATGATTAAATAGTTCTGACCCTAAAATTCACCTATGAAGCTTTTGTTGAACAACTAGAGAAGTATTTAAGAATGGTTTCTATAGCTGGCAACAGGCACAGCCATGATTACAGAAGCAGTAGCAACTTCCTCAAATCCTCTAATTAACTGGGAAGTTAACTGTCCTGGAAAGGCACTTTGATGAAGCACATTCCAAGCTTCTTGCCTAAGCTGATCTTCAAACAAGGACATTATCTGTCACGTGAGCATAGAGTGAGCTATGTACTTACCTGCAAAAGGGGTTAGGAGAGAGATTGCCAGTGTTGGTGCATCTGTGTTAAATCCTTTGAAACATCATTTTGTGAATGGTAAGCATGAACCAGAAACGTTTTCCTTCTACCCTCCTACCTCACCAAATCAAATTATTTAAAAAAGTGAATATTTGTTTGAATAGAACCCCTCTTCTTGAATGTTGAGTGTCTCTTCAGATTTCCTTTTCTGATTATTACATGGTTACTAAGCCAGAAATTGCAGGATGGTTCCAAGCCCAGAGAAGGGTAGGTGTGGACAACCTCTGGGGGGCCAGAATTTGGGATACTCTGCACAGAACTGCTATAGAGAACTTCACTCAGCGTAGATTGGGGAACAAGCCCAGGATGGGTTCTTCTCCTTCTTATCCTGTTACAAAGGAGTTTTTCCATGTCTAATAAATGATAGAATCATAGAATGGTCTGGGGTGGAAGGGACCTCCAAGGTCATCTAGTCCAAACTAGACTGCAGCAGGGACATCCTCAACTAGATCAGATTGGCCAGAGTCCTGTTGAGCCTCACCTTGAATATCTCCAAGGATGGGTACCTCACCCACATCCCTGGGCAACCTGTTCCAGTGTTCCACTAACCTCATGGTAAAGAACCTGTTCTTAATATCCAGTCTAAATCTGCTCTTTAGTTTGAAGCCATTGCCCCTTGTCCTATCACCACAGGCCTTTGCAAACAGTCTCTGTGCATCCTTCTTGTAGCCCACTTCAGGTACTGGAAGGCTGCTATTAGGTCTCCTTGGAGCCTTCTCTTCTCCAGGCTGAACAGCCCCAGAGTCCTCATAAGCAGAATAGGTGATATGACAATCACTGTCTGCCTCAGTCCTATCTAGTGTGATGTTGGGCAGCTAGGAAAGAGTTTGGTCAAGTTTGCATGTCCATCCATCTCTTTATTCTGCTTCCCTTCAGGGGATGCACTGTTTAAAAGAGTTCTGTCATTCACATGTGGATGCAGTTCTTAAACTAGATACACAATAACACTTCTTGTAAGTGACCTAGCAGGGAAGGGGATTTGTTCTGCCTATTGCTCAAGAGTGGACTAGACATTGAAGTATCAAAATCAGGCTGTACAATAATCGCTACTAAGAAGATTAATTTGTGATTATAGTCAATTTTATTTGTGGTTGGTTTGGGTTTGGGGTTTTGTTGTACATGAGAAGCAATAATGGTCCCACCATAATCTTGGAACATTGGAATACAAGGCTGTAGTCTTCCACTGGCATTCAAACTTGGTATTTCATTTCCCATTGCTCTTTAAGTCATTCCACCAGCAAGCTCTAATCAAAACGTGTGATCTGAACAAGGGCGGAGGATGGGAGGGGTGAGGAACTGATTGATGTACATATACTGAGTGATGTCAGGAATACAACAGTATAATAGGCAGTCATGACAAAGTAGTTCTGTAATTGTTTTCCTTCTTCTGGCTGCTTGCTTTGGCCAGCTACCCAGATGCACATATAAAGCTAGTACTTGCAGTTGAGCTGTCTAAATTTCTTTCCTTTATCTGTTCACATTTCTATCTTAATAATGTTACATTGGCATATATTAAAAATTCTGATTTCCAAAACCTTCCTTTTTTTTTCCATTTAGTCTTTAACTCTGAAGATTGAAGTCAGTCTCCAGAGTGGCTCCTGCAGGTTCACTGTTTGGGGTTCTTTTCCTTATCAGAAAGGAATTTTTATGAGTGTCACCTGCTCTGCCTGTACTCTCTTTGCAGGTGTATGTTTACTTTTATAACACAATCAGTAAAACCTTGTAAGGTGAGCTGAGATCTTTTGAGATCTCTGAAGAAAACCAAAATAAATAAGAAAGTTCAGAATAAGGGTGACAATGACAACCTTGAATTGATTCCAAAACAGAAAAGAAAAGAAAAGAAAAGAAAAGAAAAGAAAAGAAAAGAAAAGAAAAGAAAAGAAAAGAAAAGAAAAGAAAAGAAAAGAAAAGAAAAGANAAAAAAAGAAAAAAAAAAAAAAAAAAAAAAAAAAAAAAAAAAAAAAAAAAAAAAAAAAAAAAAAAAAAAAAAGGGGAAAAAAAAAAAAAAAAAAAAAGACAGACAGAGAGAGAGAGAAGTAAAAGCCAATGAGGAATGATGAAAACGACAGTTTGATTAACAGAGTCATACATACCAAGCTGGCTTTTATGACTGACTGACCTGAATGCAGCTGACTCTCTTCTTGGCTGGGTGGGGTAGGAACAACCTTGCTAAATGATTTTAAAAAAACCCATCAGATCATTTATGGAGAAATTAAACTTGGAACAGATGAAACTATTTGTCTTCAACATCAGAAAAGTCAAATTCACTTGATTACTCGTGTCAAATGTGCATTGACTTGAAGATCAGTCTAAGTATATTAATATATCAGAGAAAGAAGCTAAATGAAACAAACATCTGTGCTCTGAGCTGAAAAAAAAAAGGTAGCAATTAGTTGTGTTCCTCCCTCAGAGCTCTGTTTTAGTGTCCTATAGCTCTGCTGTAGCATGAAGAGCAGAGGTGCACTGAACATGGCACAAGACTGCCTAATGACTGAAATACTGTATGAAAAGGAAATTACTGAGGGGCTGCTCAAGACAGCCCTGACAGGAGGCTGAAGGCACTGTCATAACCTTCCTCTAAGCAGAAATTGCAGCATCTCAGTTTTCCACCAGCAGTACTGCAACATGGCCATTGGCATTAGGGGAACTCCAGCTTCCAGAGAGCATCAGGAGGCACATTACAGCGCTCTGACCTGCTAAAGCGCCACGGGAATCGTTCTCCCCATCCTGCAGCTCAGCTGATACCCTCTAGAGGACAAACCTAATGAACTTGAAAATTAACTTAGGAATTAATGTGATGGCTTGGCTTCAGTCCAAATTCCTTTTCACTGTTGATGTGGGTTTCATTTTATATTTACTTATTAATAACAGGCCATAAATCAAAATAATGAGTATTCACCTTCCCATTCTTTAATTTCAATATCTCTTCGTGCTCTATGCAAACAGATCAGTAAACAGAAGATTATTTTAAAAGATAATTCTATAATTAAAATTAAGTAATGCAATACCTGCTCCTCATTGTCAAGGTTTGTTTTGGTTTTTTGGTTTTGTTTCTGTTTTTTTTTTTTTTTTTTTTTCTTCTCCATTGTTTACATTTCCTTGAAAGAAACTCAGTAATCAAAAATAATTTGGTTAAATGTATTTGTTGTATTGGTCTCTAAAGCTGGCAATCCTAACTAATATTTACTCTTCCTGAGGATGGGATTCCCTTCAATCTTCTGCTTAAACCTACCTGCCAACCTACCTGCTGTCTCCTAAGCAGGAAACTGTTAAGGTTTAGTGAAATTTACTTAACTTTTGTTTACTAAGTTTAAGTTAACTAAATTTAGTTAACTTAAAATTTAAGCTAAATTTTAAGTACTGAACATTTTGTGCAGTGCGCTTACTTTTATTGCTCAATGAAAAAGGGCATTTACAAACACTTCCAATTAATTCTGCAGTGCTGGACTAGGCTGAGCTATCTCAGTTAGACTTCTAAATTCTTCTGGGCACTAGCAGTAATTGTGAGACAGGTCTTGAAAACAACCAATAACATTAAAAGCCCTCCCCTGTGAAAATAGACTGTGACATAAACTCTATGTGGCTGAATTTGCAGCACATCTCATTTCATGGTGTTTTACTAAGTAACATGAACATGAACATGAACATGAACAAATGACATGAAATTATACACCAATTATATGAGATGTTTATTGTGTCAACTTCCACTTTCCAAAGGGACCAAATTAGGGAGTTTGTTTGCAGGTAAAATCCTCTTCCATAGAACTGAATGGCCAAAGTAAAGTCTCTTTTCTGTTTCTAATGCTTAATTATAACAGATTTAAAGTTTCAAGTGATCAGTGCTGCATTCCCACTGAGTCCTTAATTCAGTACTTTGTGTTAGGTCCTTAAAGGTCACATTTTATACTAAAGGCATAAAGCTGAATATTTCTTGTGGTTTGCTTAAGGAAATGATTAGCTCCAGTCTTGAGCTTTAACTACCTCCTAAGTACACAGATGTTTTATAAAAAAAAAATTACATAATCAGAGTCAGAAAAAAGGAAACAGCAGAGCAGGAGGAACCAGGCTTTGGAGTGCATTAGATGGTTGGTGAGAGACGAGTACGTGAATATTTGCAGGCGAATGTCTCATAACTCAGGACCAGAGCATGATTACAGTTAGACCTCTATAATTAAAGAGGAAAACCTTTGAAATAAGTGGAATTTTTGCAAGTCAGTGTAACCAGAGGCAGAATAAAGTGGCATCATCATTTGCCTGTAAGTACAAATAAGTGATCAGATACATCATAGGAAATGCAGCTTACTCTATGCCCTGACCCCACAGTGAGAACGCCACATGGAAAGGAAGAGTGCAGATGAAATAAATATAAGCTGCTCTGCTATAACAAAGAAGCTGAATGGTAACTCAGCTAGGGGTTAAGATTTGCATTTGGCTGTTGCATTTGGAAGAAACTCCTCTGTTGTTCATGGACACTCTCTGAAGAGACTAATGAAAGAAAAAGCACAATATGATAGTTCAGATATTTCTATGGCAGGCAGTATGAATATCAGAAATAATATGCAATGGACAGAATGGAATCCCTGATCCAGAATTTCCATGTAAAACCAAAAAAAAAACATTTTTGTCATAGACTCAGAGAACAGTTTGGACAACAAACACTATGACTGACCCCGTTCTATTCAAGAGTGTTTTGGCATGCTATCAAAAGCAGAAGACTCTGAAAAAGTCATTATAAGAAAACAGAGAAATAAGCCAATGTCAAGAACAGGAAGAGATTATTGCCAAATCCCTGTCCCTTACGTCAATTGGTATTGGTTAGCAGCATCAGTCATGTCTCTGCCCTGCAGAGGTTCACTTGGCTGTTTATGGTTGGAGTTTATGACAGCTGAGAGTCCAGCCTCTGCTTCACTTTTCCCCCAGTTCCCTTCTGGTGCAGTGTATGGATTCCTGCAAACCAGAGAACAGTGCTGCTGAGAACAGCTCTCTCCTGATGCTCCCACAGCTCCTGCGCTGGTGTCCTCAGGCACAGAGAGGAGAGTGCTTCTGTCCTTTCAGCAAACAGGACTAGCATTAGGATTTTCCCACTGTTCTGTGCTGATCAGCTTAACCAGCAGCAGATGTGGTCTGGCTTGTAAATACAGAACCTGACTCAAAAAAGCCATTGCAGTCCCTGGGAGTTGTGTTTAGTTCAAGAGGGACATAAAACTGTTTGGGAGAGTCCAGCACGGAGCCACGAAGATGCTTAAAGGAATGGAACAGCTCTTATGAGGAGAATCTGAGGGAGCTGGGTCTGTGCTACTTGGAGAAGAGGAGACTGAGAGGTGACCTCATCAGTGTTTATGAATGTGTAAGAAGTGAGTGCCAGGAGGCTGGAGCCAGGCTCTGCTGGGTGATGCCCGATGACAGGACAAAGGGCAATGAGTGGAAGTTGAGGCACAGGAAGTTTCATTTAAACACAAGAAGGATTTTTTTCCCTGTGAGGGTGACAGAGCACTGGAACAGGCTGCCCAGGGGGGTTGTGGAGTCTCCCTCTCTGGAGATATTAAAAACCTGACTGGTTGTGTTCCTGTGTGATCTGCTCTAGGTGACCCTGCTCTGGACTGGATGAGCTTTTGAGGTCCCTTCCAGCCCCTGACATTCTGTGATTCTGTGTGAAGCAGAACCACTGTTAGGTCATCCAAACCATTTTAATACAAAGATTTTAAATCCTCTAAGAGAAGAGTTGATATAAAAGCAGTCTTTTGATAGTTTGAGGTTGAGATTCTTTGGACCAGAGTCTGGTTTAAAGGACAAGGGGGGTTTTTTTCAGTACTCTTTGGACCAGACCCTTAAAATACGGTCACAGCAAAACCACTCCCTTGTTACATGATTGCTTCTTTGCACCTTGCACTCACTTGGAAGATATTTGAGACATGCCCAGATTTATACCAAAATATTTGCCAAGTGAATCAACTAAGGTACAAAATCTTTGAGCAGAACAGAACAGATTTTATGTCCAACATTTGTTTTTAAACTCCTTTGCCTTTCTGCCTCTTCACTCTCACACCCCTGGACTCTCATATTTTATGTGACAGTCTTACTTTGGTGCCTTCAGTTAAACAGCCCCAGCCAGTGAAGCAAATAAAGGCACCTTATAGGGTGTGACTAACTTCTGAGTGTAGCCTTTGCCTTTGCTGCTGTTTACAGATGACACAGGAGCCCTCACTGGCCCTGCAGCTCGGTTAATCGACTTAAAGCTGGCAGGCAGCAAGGGGAAACAGAAACATGGCATTCGTTAGCTTTTTGATCCCCTGCCTTATGGTCAGCACTGACACTGCTTTCTCTTGCCAGAATCCTGCTGACTTTGTGGGTGCCAGTTCTCCAGGGGACATCATTATTGGAGGCTTGTTTGCAGTGCATAGCAAAATGCTGCGTCCAGAGGAGTATCCCATCAAACCAATAATTCAGAACTGTGCTGGGTGAGTAATGCTGGAAATTAAATGTATAGAAAAGAAGAGATCACTGGAATGGAGCATGTTCCTCTTGTAGAAATACCAATCTGCTTTTCTTGTGCTTCTTGGTGTTCAAAAAGATCTTTGACATCACATAAATTGTATATAATTTAATACAGGGTGACGAAGCATGGCAAAGTTAAGGAAGAAAATACTGTGGCTGCCTGAGGAAGGGAATGAACATTTGATCCTGTTTCAGTCTTCATACATAACCAAATAGCCCTGCAAGTTTGTGCTAGGTGATGAGTTAATTTCCATGTAAAAGCTAATTTGTTGCTCTGTCTGAAGAACTCTGCTGAGCAGTTGGGCATGAGTCCTTATGGAGTTGCACCTACATGATTTGAACACAGGTGCACCCTTCCACCTTACCTAAGCAGGTATTGAAAGGTGTCCCTCACCTCACAGGGCACCTCAGCTGTAACCTCTGATAGTATCTTGCTGCCTAGATTGTAGCCATTGTTATAATTATTGTAATGACTACACTTTGCATTATAATCATGGCATTACATTATAGGACAGATTATATATCAACACCATGTCATGTGTGCACTCAAGTTCATACTGTGCATGAGACTATTTATTTTGTTGGCTCTAAATCCTATTGTGCTTGTAATATGAAGCTTTCTGAAAAGAATTCAGAGGAAACTTGCTGAAGAACTTTGTTGTAAGGAGGAATGTAACAAAGCTAGAAATGGGTAGATTCAGACTGGATGTTAGGAAGAAGTTCTTCAGCATGAGGGTGGAGAGACTCTGGAAAGGGTTGCCTAAGGAGGTGGTGGAAGCCCCATCCCTGGAGGTGTTTGAGGCCGGGTTGGATGAGGCTCTGGACAGTCTGAGGCTCTGGACAGTCTGATCTAGTGTGAGGTGTCCCTACCCATGGCAGGGGGTTTGGAACTAGATGATCCTTGTGGTCCCTTCCAACCCTTGACTGATTCCATGATTCCATGATTCTGTGATTCTGCGATTCTATGTAACAAAGACTTCCTATGTCCAGGAACCCCAAATATGCATTTTTCTTTAATGTTTATAAAGGTTCAAATCTCAAGTTCGATTTTAATTTTTTTTAATGGAACTTAATCCCACACCTGAGTCTAGTCACCAGCTGGACATGCAGGTATCCATCTGAATTTATTTCAAAAGGATGAAGTTCAAATTTTCTGAATTCTCCATTATTTTGCTACGGAGTCATCTATTGTCTCAAGCCCATTTGTAATATAATTTAGTTGTCAAGATCTGTAAACACTTAGAGAGGCTTCTCTGAGGGGAGGGTTTGCTGTACTGCAGGCATTTTGTGCTGATTAAGCATCTGCTATAATATTCACTGGAGAAGAAGACAACAGTTGTACTAACTTCAGCAAGTTTTTGGGAATTTTGGGAAGCACTAGAAGACCTCAGCCTCTGACATATTTTCTTCTGTTCTGAAATATTATGTCATAGATCCATAGAATCGTTTTGGTTGAAAAAAACCTCTAAGATGATTTAGTTCTTCCTTTATCTCTTGGTTTTGGTGAAAGTAAATACACATTTACACATTTACACATTTCACATTTACACATTAATGACCCTGGAAACTACAGACCAGTCAGCCTCACCTCTGTGCCTGGCAAGATCATGGAGCAGATCCTGCTGAAAGTCCTGCTAAGGCAAATGGAAAACAAAGCAGAGGTGATTGGTGGGAACCAGCATGGCTTCACCAAGGGCAGATCTTGCCTGACAAATTTAGTGGCTTTCTATGATGAAGTCACAGCGACAGTGGACAAGGGAAAGGCAGCTGATGTCATCTACCTGGACCTGAGTAAAGCATTTGACTCTGTCCCACATGACATCCTGGTCACCAAACTGGAAAAGCATGGACTTGATGGATGGACCACTCGCTGGATAAGGAATTGGCTGGATGGTCGAACCCAGAGAGTGGCGATCAACGGCACAATGTCCACCTGGAGACCAGTGACAAGTGGTGTCCCTCAGGGGTCAGTGCTGGGACCAGTGCTGTTTAACATCTTTGTCAGTGACATGGACAGAGGAATGGAGTGCACCCTCAGCAAGTTTGCAGATGACACCAAGCTGTGTGGCACAGTCGACTTGCTAGAGGGCAGGGATGCCATCCAGAGGGACCTGGACAGGCTGGAGAGTTGGGCCCAGGCCAACCTGATGAAATTCAATAAGGCCAAGTGTAAGGTCCTGCACCTGGGTAGGCACAATCCCAAGCACAAATACAGGCTGGGTGGTGAATGGCTGGAGAGCAGCCCTGAGGAAAAGGACCTTGGAGTCTGGGTTGATGAAAAGCTCAACATGAGCCTGCAGTGTGCACATGCAGCCCAGACAGCCAACCGAGTCCTAGGCTGCATCAAGAGAAGCGTGGCCAGCAGAGCAAGGGAGGTGATTCTGCCCCTTTACTCTGCTCTCGTCAGACCCCACCTGGAGTACTGTGTGCAGTTCTGGAACCCTCAGCACAGGAAGGACATGGAAGTGTTGGAGCGGGTCCAGAGGAGGGCCACAAAGATGATCAGAGGGCTGGAGCAGCTCTCCTATGAGGACAGGCTGAGGGAGTTGGGGCTCTTCAGCCTGGAGAAGAGAAGGCTTCGAGGGGACCTGATAGTAGCCTTCCAGTATCTGAAGGGGGCCTACAGGAAGGCTGGGGAAGGATTATTTACAAGGTCCTGCAATGACAGGACAAGGGGCAATGGGCTTAAACTGGCAGAGGGGAGATTTAAACTAGATGTTAGGAGGAAGTTCTTTACAGTAAGGGTGGTGAGGCACTGGAACAGGTTGCCCAGGGAGGTTGTGGATGCTCCCTCCCTGGATGTGTTCAAGGCCAGATTGGATGAGGCCTTGAGTAACCTGTACTAGTGGGAGGTGTCCCTGCCTATGGCAGGGGGTTGGAACTAGATGATCCTTGAGGTCCTTTCCAACCTTACCATTCTATGATTCTATGATTCTATGATTTCAAAAGGTTTCCTGGGCAGGTGAAGTACATTGAAATAGCTTCACTGACTTTGAGACATATTTCCTGAAGGTCTTGCTTGCAAATGTTCATCTAACCTATTTTATTAACTGTTTTTTTCCCCCACAAAGTTGCTTTTATTCAAGTGTAATTTTTTGGTGTGTTTTTATTTTGCTTAATGTCAAAATGAAAAAACAAAATACACAAAAGTGCACAGCTTTTACTCTTATGTATACTAAATAAAACCAACAACCCAAATCACCCAAGACATAGTATCCATCACTTCTTTTCAGTGGGTGTCAGATTCCAGGGGATATACTCAAGGTAGGCTTTGCTTCAGTCTTGCTGGCAGTGATATTTTTTTTCTAAAATAAAGCTTCTCTGCTTCTTGACAGCTTTGAAATTCAGATTTTTCTTCAGACACTTGCAATGATCCATGCTATCGAAACCATCAACAACTCCACCCTGCTGCCCCAAGTCACTCTGGGCTATGAAATCTACGACACGTGTGCGGATGTCACAAAAGCCATGGCGTCTGCTCTGAGGTTCCTGGCTAAAGCCAATTCCTCTGAGGATGTTGTAGAGTTCAGGTGTAACTACTCAGACTATGTCCCAAGAATTAAGGCGGTCACCGGAGCCAGCTACTCTGAGGTGTCGATGGCAGTGTCCAGGCTGTTGGCCTTGCAGCTAATCCCACAGGTAGGTTGGGGGCAACCCTTTTATTTTGGACAGAAGATCAAATTTACCATGTTTAGAGTGAAGGCCTGGCTCTGATCACTGCGACTGCAAAAGCCACACTTGCTACAGGGCAGGATTTGGCTCAGCCTGAGAGCATCAAGAAGGATGAGATTCGACTCTAAATGGAGTGCTTGATTCACCTGTCTGAACAAAGGCAGTAAGGCAGCCAGCGTCAGAACAAGAGGACACAGCCTCAAACTGCACCAGGGCAGGTTCAGGTTGGACGTTAGGAAGATCTTCACAGCAAGAGGGATTGTCATTGGAATGGGCTGCCTGGGGAGGTGGTGGAGTCACCGTCCCTGGTAGTGTTTAAAAGGAGGCTGGATGAGGCACTTGGTGCCATGGTTTAGTTAATTAGAAGTTACTGGGTGATAGGTTGGACTGGATGATCTTGGAGGTCTTTTCCAACCTGCTTAATTCTGTAATAGAGCTGTGGGTAAACTATATAAACACACTCAAGGGCAGAAAAATACTAAAAAAAAAAAAAAAAAAGAAAAGTAACAATACCATCAACTGGTAGCTTCTGTTAATCCTTCCATGGTTTTAAATATTGTTTTGAGCAGTGTGTTGATGGTATCTGAACAGAGTAAACCACAATCCTTACACCAGCACACCTGTCATACCCATAACTCTCTGCCTTCACTGAAGCAATTAGGTAGAAGAGGATGAAAAGAGTATAACTAGTACTGAGCATGAATGAGAGAAGGCTCAGGGGTGACCTCATTGTTGTCTACAACTACCGGAAGGGAGGTTGTAGCCAGGTGGGGTTGGGCTCTTCTTCCAGGCAACCAGTGACAGAACGAGGGGACACAGTCTCAAGCTGTGCCAGGGGAGGTCTAGGCTGGATGTTAGGAGGAAGTTCTTGACAGAGAGAGTGTCAAGCATTGGAATGGGCTGCCCAGGGAGGTGGTGGAGTCAACGTCCCTGGAGGTGTTCAAGAAAAGCCTGTATGGGGCACTTAGTGCCATGGTCTGGTTGATTGGCTAGGGCTGGGTGACAGGTTGGGCTGGATGAGCTTGGAGGTCTCTTCCAACCTGATTCTATGAAATTTACACAAAATCTTTGAATTAACTGCACATCACAAAAAGGGTCAGCAGAGGGCTTAATGAGGAGAGAGAAATGGTGTTCACTTGTTTGTATAAACAGATCTTTTTACCTTAGGGATCTATATTGATCCCTCTGTATGCAAACAAACTTTGCCTCTGCATGTTAAGAGCAGGATGAGGAGATTTACTCCCTTTGGCTGCACCTCACTGATGCTCATTCACAGGAGGAGGGAGCCTGGTTCAGGCTGGATCAAAGAGCAATCAAAGAGCAGCCTTGGATCTCTTGGTGTCCTTCGGAGGAGACTACCTCCATAACTGAATTGTTCGCTCTTCCTAGGTCAGTCCTGCATCATCAGCCGAAATCCTCAGTGACAAAATCCGGTTTCCTTCTTTCTTCAGGACTATCCCCAGTGATTTTCATCAGACAAGAGCAATGGCCCACTTGATCTGTGAGTCTGGATGGAACTGGATTGGAGTAATAGCCACTGATGATGACAATGGGCGTTTCGCTCTGGAGAGCTTTGGGGTCCAGGCCATGGCAAACAACGTTTGCATAGCTTTTAAAGAGCTGCTGCCTGCCTATCTGTCTGACAACACCTTTCAAAGTAAAGTTGATCATGCAATAGAGAAGATTGTCAAGGAAACTGAAGTGAATGTCATCGTTGTCTTTATGAGACAGATCCATGTGCTCAAGCTGTTTAAGAAGGCGATTGAGAGGAATGTGAATAAAATCTGGATTGCAAGTGATAACTGGTCAGCTGCAGTAAAAATCAGCTCAATTCCCAATATCAAACAACTGGGAACCATTGTGGGGTTTGGATTTAAAAGTGGAGACATCTCTGCATTCCAAGACTTTCTGAGGAACCTTCATGAGAAGTCCACGGAGAACAACAAGTTCTTACATGAATACATGATGCTTTTGTCTCTCTGTGCACACATGGACTACCATGATTTTCAAATGTGCATTTCAAACCAATCCCAGGATGATCTGCTGCAAAATGTTGAGGACAAATATCAGATCTGGGGAGATGACTTTTTGAAGGCTCACATTGAACCAGGATTTATCCACAGCACTGAACTTGCAGTCTATGCCATTGCTCATGCCATTAAAGCGCAATGCCAAGACAGAGACTGCAAGGATCCTTCTGCTGTCGCTCCCTGGCAGGTATGATGTGAATTCTTCCAGGTCTCATTCTCTCTGCATAACTTTCATCTCATTTTTGCTCACACATTTCTGGATTTACTAGCTTGATCCTTTTTCTAAATGTCTTTGGACTCCTGCTCCTGATTTTCTCCACCAGGTGTAACCACAGGCTATGTCCTAGACCAGCAGTATCGAACTGCTGCAGTGATGAGGGAGACCTACAGGAAGGCTGGGGAGGGATTATTGACAAGGTCTTGCAATGACAGGACAAGGGGCAATGGGTTTAAACTGGCAGAGGGGAGATTTAAACTGAATGTTAGGAGGAAGTTTGTTACAGTGAGGGTGGTGAGGCACTGGCACAGGTTGCCCAGGGAGGTTGTGGCTGCTCCCTCCCTGGAGGTGTTCAAGGCCAGGTTGGATGATGCCTTGAGTGCCCTGTACTAGTGGGAGGTGTCCCTGCCTATGGCAGGGGGTTGGAACTGGATGATCTTTGAGGTCCTTTCCAACCTTGCCATTCTATGATTCTATGATTCTATGAGAACTACACTTCATTACTGTCTGCAGAGCTCATGATTCTAAGCCACAGTTGTGTTCTACTACCGGGAGAGGAGGATGATTGCATTTCTCATAGAGATAGCTAGCTGATGGTAGTTAACTGCATACTCACTGTCTCCTTCTTCATAGGTATAATAAACTCATGACTCCACAGTGCAGAAAAGATCTTTAGCTGCTGGGCTTCCTTAGCTACCCTAACACCACCCCCATCACCTTCAAGAGCACACAAAGTAGGTATCAGCTTGAATGAGGGCTCCAGCCTGCAGGTTCCTTGCTGGAACTTCTTGCTAGCTACTCAGGTGAGGTAGAATAAAATGCATAGCCAATCTACAGTTGACATATCAGCTATTCAGCTACTGGTGGTTGGTCCTATGGCTGCAAACTGCTGTGGTGCACAGCAATGAGGGCTCTTGAGAGATGGAGATAGTCCAGGATAAGAGCATTCACTGAGATCTCAATTCTCCTCTCTCATCATTGTTTCTGTTTTGCTTAAATTCAGATATTCTCCTCTCTAACAGACTTGATTTGAAAGTGCAAATGCAACAGACTGTTCCTCTCTCTGGTCTTGATTTATGCTGAAGTGAATGGTAGGAAAATTAGACACAATCTTTAAGATGGGTGAGGTACTTGTTGTCAAACTGCTGGGTGGGAAAAGAAGAGGAAAAATCAGACAAGTAAACCTGACCTGACCTTTCACCCAAGAACCTGCTCAGGAGTATTCACTTTTACACTTTTACTCAGAGGATTAAACAAAAGTTCATTTGAAATTCAAACAAGCACTGAAGCACTCTGACTTGTTCTGACCTCTTATCCTAGGTCAGGACAGGTCAAACCAAGATAGCAGATTTGAAAGAAAAAAAAACCAAAAACCAACACCAACAGTCAGTAACAATAAAACTCTTACATTAAATTGTAAATGCAATTGTAGCAAATGCAGGACTGGTCTAGAAGGAATACAACTTTATGCAGCTGCATTTACATCACTGCTGAATTAAATCCAAAGAACCCAAATTAAAAGTCCTGCTAAGAGCCTAAGAACTCATGAAGAAACTTGAAAGAGACAGTTATTCCCCTCTGTACTGTTTTAATAACACATTTCTTCCACACTAAATCACTCTCTAGAAATTAACATCAATGTATCTATATAGCTTTGGATCAACTGATGCACATCATACATCTCCACATTCTAGAGAAACAACAGTCATTGCTGTTACAGGCTTTGCAAAAACAACCACCAGTGACAGCAAAATGTTGCTATTTATTAGCCCCTTCTGCCTGAAGCTCCAGATGTATTCTAAAGGCTCTAATGTGTCCAGGCTGTTAGAGAATCACAGCAACATGCAGGCTGATAAAGCCCCTCAGGATCACCAAGGCCAACCTAGAACCCTACTCTACAAGATTCTCCTTAAACCATAGCCCTAAGGGCCACATCGAAACCACACTTAAACACATCCAAGGTGGGTGACTCAACTGGGAAACTGGGAAAGTGAAAGCTTAAATGACTTTCCTGAGCACATACCATGAAAAAACCCTCTATCCAGTCCCACACAACTATGCAACAGCCAGCTCAGGTGAAATATTGATTAGAAGCACATTTTGGTTCTTCATAACTCAGCAAAGATGCAGTGACTTTATATGGACTTTCCAAAACTGTGCATGTTAGATGTGAAAAAATGACAGATTATGTACACCAGGTGAAAAAAACTGAGTTATTTCTTCCTCTCTCTATGTTCTCATAACAAATTTCCTCTACACTAAATTTGAAATGTACATCTCTCTATATATTTATAATAGATATATTTATATATTTTTGTAATATATGTGCATTTATAAATACATGTTAAAATACACACTACATACATACACATATAAATGCTTTTATGAATGCGTATTAAAATACATACTAAATACATACACATACATTTGCCTATGGAAGCAATATACTGGCCAGTATCTTAAATGCTACAAACATCACAAATGGATCCACTAAGGATGTGCTTTTCAAAGGACAGTTAAATCCAGCCTTCACCAAAATCTTGTGGATTTTTCTTGTTATTTAAGCTGCCAAAAATTGTTAGGCGTACAATGGTTTGTGGATTTTTCTTGTTATTTATATATATATGTTTATTAGGGCCAGGAAGATGCTCAGAGGGCTGCAGCAGCTCTTCTATAAGGACAGGCTGAGAGAGTTGGGGCTTTTCAGCCCAGAGAAGAGAAGACCTCCAGGACACCTTAGAGTAGCCTTCCAGGATCTGAAGTGGGCTACAGGAAGGCTGGGGAGGGACTATTGACAAGGTCTTGCAATGACAGGACAAGGGACAATGGGTTTGAACTGGGAGCGAGGAGATTTAAACTGGTTGTTAGGAAGAAGTTGTTTGCAGTGAGGGTGGTGAGACACTGGCACAGGTTGCCCAGGGAGGTTGTGGCTGCTCCCTCCATGTGTTCAAGGCCAGGTTGGATGAGGTTTTGATTGACCTGTACTAGTGGGAGGTGTCCCTGCCTATGGTAGGGGGTTGGAACTAGATGATCCTTGAGGTCCCTTCCAACCTTACCATTCTATGATTCTATGATTTAACCCTTGTTGCCAAAACTCATTAGGCATACAAAAGAATAAAGCCTTTACTTCAGTTAAGGACCAGGGCAGCCAATGAATGTCCTTCCATGCTCCTACCCCATGGATTGAGATTTGTTTATACATGCCTCAATGTACACAGAACCTAATGGTCTGGCTGTTTGTGATGAGTAAAAGAGAAGTGTCCCCTTGCTGAACAGAATGGGCTTCACTGTGAAGCTGGACAAGGGCCTTATCAAAGCATGCTTGTTCTGATGCTTACAATCAGTCAGTCTGGCCTTGCTGGTTATTACCATTATACCATTATGATTATGAACTAACTGGTAGGTGTTCATTTAGCAGTTCTGAATCTCACCTTGCAATAGAGAGCATCAGTCACAGACACAGATGAAAACAATGGCAGATATTTCTAGACATGTTGGGGGGGGAGGTCACTCTGGCCTTAGATCAACCCTGATGACAGGAAAATTAATAACAGGAGCATCAGCCATGGTCTTTCTCTGCAGAAATTTGTTACAAAAGGGCATTAGTTCTTGCAAGCAAAAATCTGTCATCATGCCAATCCATTGTTGTACCAAGGCTGGGAGGGAGTACTGACATGAGTATTTGTATACAACACCAGAAATTCTGAAGTGTGGGGGGGAGGTTATTACAGATTTTTAAGGTCAATGTAATCCTGTGTCAGATGTCAAATTTAACAGTCATAAAGGCAACATTGAAGATTTTACTCCCAAAAAAACAACATTCCTTTTTAGCTTGGTACTTTCACCCAGCTGTTAAACTACTGAGTTTATCAGATTGACATGATACTGACTGAAGTTATTGATCCTTATCTTCAGCTCCTTGAAGAGCTTAAAAACGTTACAATCATTAATGATGACAAAGAAATCAAGTTTGACTCCAACGGAGATATAAGCACCAGGTACAGTGTCCTGCTTTGGAAAGAAATTGATGGCCGCATGGAGATCACCACTATGGCAGAATATGACCCAGAGAAAGGTGGTTTTATTTTTGAGGATGAAGAGAAGAAAAAAGAATTTCTGGATCTAAAGGTAACTCCTGATTTGTTGACATAGTATATGAGATATGTTTCATGATTTCTTCTCCCTCCAGTATTCGCAGCTGAACTATTTGCCAGCTAGAAATCTGGTTCCGTGCTCTCCTTCCAAAGCAAAGAACCCTCTCTGGGTATATTCCACCACTTCCATGCACCCTAGGAAGCAGTTAGCAGGTTCAGTGGTTTGAAAGTGGTTTCTCCAGAAGATTTCCAAAGATGAGAAGTTAGGTCTGTCCTAAGGATGCTAATCCAGAATATTGAAAATGGGTTTTAAGCAAAACCAAACCTGGCTCCCCTCCCTTATGTATCACCACCATGTATTTTGTACATGGAAAGTCAAATCTGTTGACTTTACTGTTTCAAAGCCATGCTTTGTTGAGTATTTGTTTTTGTTAGAGCTGAGGTCAGCACAATTACAGAAGTCTGAGGTAGGTGGTGCCACCTGGAGAGGTGGGTGTAGACAAGACTAATGGGTGGCCTTGGCCAGGTCCAGCTGTGCTGTTCTGTCATCTGTGCAGTAGAAAAGATCTTAGTTCATTGTGCATCTCTGTACTGCAGAGTCTTTAGCACTAATGGGATGTGGAGAGGATGCTTAAGAGGTGGGCTGAATTCAGTATGTGGACTCAGCTGGTGGAAAAGGCTGAAAAGAGAAAAAGCCCTCCTATCTAGTCCTTCTTTGTGCCACTGCCCAGGATGGCAAGGAAATGTCTCCACCTGCTCACGAGCATTGCCCTGGGGGGAGAAGAAATAGCAGCATCCCTTTGGGTTGCTTCTCCATTTATCACAGAATCGTAAAATGGTAAGGTTGGAAGGGACCTCAAAGCTCATCCAGTTTCAAGCCCCTGCCATAGGCAGGGACACCTCCCACTAGCACAGGTCACTCAAGGCCTTGTCCAACCTGGTCTTGAACACCTCCAGGGAGGGAGCAGCCACAACCTCCCTGGGCAACCTGTGCCAGTGTCTCACCATCCACACTGCAAACAACTTCCTCCTAACATTCAGTTTCAATCTCCCCTCTGCCAGTTCAAACCCACTGCCCCTTGTCCTGTCATTGCAGGACCTTGTAAATAATCCCTTCCCAGCCTTCCTGTAGGCCCCCTTCAGATACTGGAATGTTACTCTAAAGTCTCCTGGAAGCCTTCTCTTCTCCAGGCTGCAGAACCCCAACTCTCTCAGCCTGTCCTCATAGCAGAGCTGCTGCAGCCCTCTGAGCATCTTCATGGCCTCCTCTGGACCCACTCCAACGTTTCAATGTCCTTCCTGTGCTGGGGGCTCCAACACTGTACTCAGTACTCCAGACAACTTAAAATACATTTCCAAGGATGACCTGAACACAGACCTCAAGAGAATGCTCCCAGATCAGGCATCAGATGAGTGTGATACTTCATGGCCCAGGAATGTCGGAGCTGCAGTGCAGAACACCTGCCCAGGTTATTTTCCCTGAGCTGAGCTGTCTCCCTTAGGCTCAGAGCAGCTGGGTAGGGTTTCAGGATTACACATGTGAAGCAGTTCATTTAAAGCCCTCAGCAGATGCTGCTGATCTTCTTTTGGAACTGTTCAGCAGTCATCTGGATTCCAGTTCAGAGTCATATGAAACACATTGATCTAGGTTTTAAGGGTACAAACTATTCTGCTGATTGGCATTCAGGGCCAAAAAGATGAAATCATCAGGTCACTAATGCCCCATCCTGGCACTTGTTAACTCTGTGGAGAAAGTACAATAATCACAGAGCCTACAGTCACTTATTTCAACATCATTTTCAGATTCCCTTAAAGTATGTTAGATACAGAAAGACAGTGCAGAATTATTCAAAGTTTATTTTAATGTTCCTTAATAATCAATTGTATCTGAGCTGATGGGGTATTTTTGTGTTCTCTGCGTGCTACAGAAGGTTCAGTCAACATGTTCCCAGCACTGCAGGCCAGGCCAGATGAAGAAGGTTACAGAAAGTCCACACACATGCTGTTATGAGTGTGTTTACTGCCCAGAAAACCATTACAGCAATCAAACAGGTAAGCAATTGTGATCCAAATGAAAGTGTATTTAGGCATCGATGCAGTTGTCTTGTTTGGGTATAATGTACCTTGGCAACCTTGGATATAAGTTTGGAATAGGATTAAAGTATTTGTTTATGCTCAGTTTTGCACATATTGAACTTGGTTTAAATGCTTTTTTGACAACACCAAACTTGGAATGGTTGGATTTTTTCAGCTGACTAACATTATCTTTTGTTAGGGTGGAAGGTTTGGCTGATTTATCATCCAAGTAGAGCCTTGCTTCCCTGTCTTCCTGTAGTACACCCAGCCTGATAAGGAAGACTTTTATTTTATGATGACACTGAAACAGGTTACCCAAAGAAGCTGTGGATGTCCCATTCCTGGAAGTCTTCAAAGTCAGGCTGAATGGGACGTTGTGCAACGTGAACTTGTGGAAGAAGTCCCTGTCCATGGTGGAGAGCTGGAGTAGATGATCTCTGAAGGTCTTTTCCAACCCATACCATTCTATGAGTTTGTTACAAAGTTCCCTTGAACTTTGTATTTTGCTTACCAGAAGATTTCTTTTTTTTGTCTTACACAGAGAGTACTGTGGAGTTTGATGTAACAGTAATGTTTTCTAGTATCAAGCCTGATATGTACTTTACCACTGGTTCATTTATTGATTCAAGTAACATTTTTAATAGGGAAAAATTAAATATTAAACAGAGAAATGGAATTAGGGAAAATGTAGAGCAATGCATTTTTTAATATTGTGAAAGCAGGAGGAAATTAAATTCCGCCTTCTAAATTCAAATAGCTGTGAAATTTCTGCACAGTAGAAGACAGGCATTTAAAAGCAGGAGTAACTTTTCAAAGCATAACCTAAAGCAATGTTTATTCTTACTGGTGAGTATCACAAGCTGCCAGCAAAGGGCAAGTTGGGCTTTTTTTCTTGTCAAAAAAGGTAAGGACAGAAGCATAGCTCAAATGCCTCTGAGAGAACTGATTTAATCTCAAGCCATTGCTCAGGCTGCAGTTAAAATTTGCCTGTCCAGGTCGCTCGTCACTGGTTAGCAATAGCCAAGGCACTTCTAGGTCATTTTGTCTATACCCTCCCTGCCCTTGCTTGCTGGCAGATCTTGTTGCCACCTGGCAGACATTTCCCCTGCGCTCCTCCCGCTGCTGCCACCGCAGCCGCTGCTGCCACAGCTGTCACCACTGCCACCAGAGTAACCACTGCCGCTTCCGTCAGCACAGCCATCGTTGCCACCACTTCCACCGCTGCCCTTCTGCGGCTGCTGCCGCCACTGTCACCGCTGCCACCACTTCTGTCACCGCTGCCGCTGCTGCCGCCTCATCCGCCGCTGCCGCCGCTTCACCGCTGTCACGGCTGTCAGCGAAGCCCTGCAGCTCCTCCGCCTGGATGGTGACCGCCACAGCCGACGGCAGCCTGCTCTCAGCATCCCCGCAGCCACTGCTCCTGCAGCGCAAGCCTCCGCAACCCACTTCGCGGTTCATTTACTCCCAGTTTCTTGTATTTCTGCTTGCAGATATGGATTACTGCTACCGATGCAGCAACAAAAGCTACTGGGCTCCCATCAACAGCACCACATGCTACAGGAAGACGATCCATTTCCTCACCTGGACCAACTGGTTTGCTGTCTTCCTTCTCCTCCTCTCTGCTTTCGGGGTCGTCCTGGTATTGTCAGTCAGTGTAATATTTACCAAAAACGTGCACACCCCTGTTGTGAAGGCATCTGGGGGCCTAACTGTCTGCTATATCATCCTCTTCAGCCATTTCCTCATTTTTTTAAGCACTGTCTTCTTCATAGATGAACCCACAGAACTTAAGTGCAAAACCAGACAAGCCCTCTTTGGCATAAGTTTTGCACTCTGTGTTTCATGTATTTTAATAAAGTCACTGAAAATTTTGCTAGCCTTCAGCTTTGACCCCAAGCTGCAGAATTTCCTCAAGTGTTTGTATAAACCTGTTCCCACTGTGGTCACCTGCACTGGAATTCAAGTCATCATTTGCACCTTCTGGCTAATATTTAGGGCACCTTTTGTGGAGCAAAATTTCTCGATGCCAAGAGCAATAATTCTGCAGTGCAATGAGGGCTCCATTGTGGCTTTTGGAATCATGTTGAGCTACATTGCTGCCCTTGCCTTCATTTGCTTCATCTTTGCTTTTAAAGGTAGGAAGTTGCCAGAGAACTACAACGAAGCTAAATTCATCACCTTTGGCATGCTAATTTACTTCATAGCATGGATTGTATTTATCCCTGTCTATGCAACTACCTTTGGCAAATACCTGCCAGCAGTGGAAATCATTGTTGTGTTAATATCCAATTACGGAATCCTCTGCTGCACTTTCCTTCCCAAGTGCTATATCATCATTTACAAGCAGGAAACCAACACAAAATCTGCCTTTCTCAAAATGATTTACACTTACTCCACCAAGAGTGCCAGCAGCGTTGCTGTTAGTCAGATTTCTTTGGATTCAAAGCCTTCCAGCTCGCAAGCTACTGTCCCAGACTTGTGTAAATCTGAGAACTCTGTGCATGGAAATGGTCATTGCCAACTGCCTGGACAGAAACTGATAAAAGGCAAAGTTTTTCCTAAAACAACTCCAAGGACTGTGGGGAGGAAAAGGCTGTCCAGCATATGACCAGGCAGGGTTAAAGCACTAGAAGATGAAAAGCCATCCTAGGGAGCCATTTCTCTTTCAGGTGTCTTTCTTGCCTTCTGGCATCCCCAAAGAGAGCAGGCCACATGATATGTCTTCTCCTCTGCCACTTCAGCAGTTAGGCATTACCAGATGTACAAGGCTCTCCTTGCTCATGGAGTCCAGCCCCTGTTTCTGCAGCCACCTTGAGGAGCAGTCCCCTTCAGCAGCCCACTTCCTTTCCTAGCCTACTCATGCAGACCTGCAGGAACCACTTCCACCATCTGGCTTCCCCAAGTAAGGCAGAGGCATCAGGAAACTATTTCACTCAGACATGTAGGAGGGAACATATGGGTTTGCCTAGCTGGTTTTTTTTTTTTTTTTTTTTTTTTTTTTCTCTCTCTTTTCATTTTTGATGCCTAATTGTTTAAGGAGCTCTTCTTCCCACCTGGCTTTGTTCTACAGATCAAACAGAATCTTCTCTCAGTCTTTGTTTGCTATGATAAACAGGCCCAGTCTTTTAGTCTCCACCTTTAAGATAAGTTTTCCATTCTCCTGAACATCCCAAAGTAACCCTTTTAATCTGGTATCAGTGAATTCTTCTTGTTCACATCTTATTCTAGATGAATGCTGCAGGAAATTTTAAAGTTCTTTGTATTTGCCAGGATGGTCATGGGCTAGAAACAGGTCTATAGAAAAATCAAAGAACTTGTCTGGAGCTCTGTAGTTGTACATACATTCATCTACTTCTTTCCCCATCTACTTCTTTTTACCCAGAGGATGCTTCCCCTCATCTGCATTCTCTGATGCATGAGGAGGGAGGACTCACTGTGGTTGTGTCCAGTTATCAGCTCAGCTGAAGATGCAATGCCCATTAATCAATTGCTCCCATCAGCCTAGACGATGTAATAACCAGGATCAGCACGAGCATGCCTTGGGAATTTTAGCTTTTCTGCTACCTATTTTACAAAGCTAATTTTCAACCTGACAGTGACAAGGCACCATGCCAACACTGAAACAGCACAAAGATGAGCCAATACAGGCTGCACTGGGAGAGTCTTTTCTGTGTAGCTCCATGAACACAGAGCTGTGCTGTGCCTTCTGTACGAGAGCCAAAAGGTGTGCTCCTAGAAGTGTGTTCCCAGAAGGGGGAATTTTTCTGTTGGGACCACGAGACCACAGCTTTTTCAAATACTAAACAGCAGAGCTGTGTTGTCAGTCTAAGACTGTGAGGAATACTTCTCTGTGTTTGTGAAGCCCATAGTCTGGAGCACGGAAGCTTCTGTGCCAAGTGGAGACTAGGTATTAGGAAGAAAATCTTTACAGTGAGGGTGATGAGAGACTGAAACAAGTTTCCCAGGTAGGTCATGGATGCCTCCTCCCCAGAGGTGTTCAAGGCCAGGATGGATGAGGTCTTGATCAACCTGGTCTAGTGGAAGGTATCACTGCTCATGGCAGGTGAGGTGGAACTAGGTGATCGTCAAGGTCCCTTCCAACCTAAACCATTCTGTGAATCTATGTTACTGTGAAGAAATTGACTGAGTTTTGTCCATGCTTCTGCTTAGATCAGGAATAATTGGATATTGTGGCAGATTTGGTCTTACACAGACAAATGTATTACTATGATGCACAATGTATCTTACTGTGATTTCCATTTATATGCTGTAACACATATCTGATTTTTCTACTCATATTTTGTTATAACAGCTATAGAACACTTCAACAGTGGACACAGGCAATGAAACTGCTTGTTGGGTGTTAGATTATATCTGTGAAGGCATTTAAAAGTAATTTAAATGGCAAGGGTGCAATTTCCATAAATATTTGAGTATTCATGTATGTTCTGTAGCTGACTGGAAGAATGGAGATTGATGCACATGTATTTATATGATGAATGCTGATCATACATCATACATCCATGGCTGCGAATACTGCAGTCTGGCTACCAATGCAGCAAAAAGTCTCTCCCCAAAAGAGAGAAGCAAAGCTTCAATTGCACAATGACTGTCAGCACTAAGCTGGTTAGAAAAGCTGATTTAGATCCAATGTTGTACTGGTATTTATTGTTTTCCAAAGTGTTGACCATGTCATCTTCTGAAGGTATAAGGAGAGGGAATGATTAAAGCCATATTGTTGTTTAAAAATGAGTTTGCTTACTTAATTTCCTTACTTTTCTTCAGGAACTTCAGTTTGGCCTCAACAGCAGCAATACTTGCATCTATACAGTGTTTCCTTCCAGGAGATCTCAGCCTTCCTTTCATAAATGTCCTTTAGGTTGAAAGCTAAACATGGGAGGGCAATCTCCCTGTGGGGCAGGGGGGAAGTGTCTTGAGGGTCAGGGTGTGGTGACAGCAACGTGAAGGTCTCTACAGAGGTATCTTTAAGGAAAGCCATCACACATGGCAGAATTTCAGAGGAGTCCTGCATGCTGTGTCTGCCTCTCTCAGGTCTCTGCACAAGGCACAGTCAGTGGTGAAGCTGAGAAGACACAACAGATTTTCTAGTTAGACTTGGCAGGAGAGCAAGTGATGCTATACAGAGCTGTCTTACATATGGTTTGAAATGCCTCGTCTGCAAGGAGCCAGTGATCACATGCAGGTAGGACATAAAGGGTTCTGCAAGGAGGAAGGGATTGCATGTAGGTAGAACACAAAGGGTTCTCTGCTACCCCATGCAGAGAACAAAAAGCCCTGAAAATAGGGGTTTGTGCAGCTCTCTGCTCTGCAGCCCTTTGGTGAGCTCTGTAAACCATTTCTTTGAGCTTCCTCCCAGTAGCCCTGCCTCCAATCTTTGGAACTACAATAAGGCTAAATGTGTGGGTTACCAGCATGAGTAGCAACTAATAGCAGCTTTTGGGATGTTGCTCCTGACAAAATGCTAGGCAGCCCAGCCCAGATGTGCTGATTGTCCTGCCCTTCCCAGTTGTGTCTCCAGAGACAGGGACAGCTGCTTGACACCACACTGCTCTCTTTGAGCAAAGCGAATACAGACAGACTAGGATGAGAGGAGATGGCCTCAAATTGCATCAGAATAGGCTTAGGTTGGATATTAGCAGAAAACTCTTCACTGGAAGGGCTACTAAACACTGGAAGAGGCTCCCTGAATCCCCATTTCTGGAGGTGTTTAAAAGATGCAGACATGTGGTGCTGAGGAACATGGGTTTGCACCAGACTTGGCAGAGTTAAGCAATGGTTGGGTTCGATGATCTTAAAGGTCTTTTCCAACCAAAACTGTTCTATAACTATAACCTCATTATCACCCTCTAGGTCACTTCTGTTGATGTGTCTCCACCTCTCCAGAAGGGCTCTGAAATAGGGCAGAGCTACTCAGGGGTGGGGGTGTGTAAAGAGGTTCATACACTTCTTTTTTGTTACTTTGAGGAGGACAGGAGAAGACCAGTGTGGAGCTTCGATTCAGACAGCTGGGTTCTTTCATTTAGCAAACAGCTCATTAGCTAACACAAATTTTGTTCTGAAATAGAATGTGGGAAGAATGATTTTTTTTTCCTTTTTTTTTTTTTTTTTTGAGTTGGTATGAGTTAAATGGATGGGAATGGCTTTGATGTTTTACTAGTAAGGACTTAGTAGTTCAATGGTTATGGAATGGAAACTGTACGTGTGTGAATAAGAAAGCATCAACATGGGACTACTTACTGAAAAGAAACTGCTTTAATGAAAATCTTTCCAGATGGAAATGTTTGTCCAAATAACTTCTTTTTTTTTCTTTCTGGTTGGTTTTTTTTGTGTTTGTTTGGGGTTTGTTTTTTTTTTTTTTTTTTTTTTTTTTTTTTTTTT
>VWZE01020951.1:333943-376456 GCA_013396675.1 Eubucco bourcierii | reverse complement strand
TTTTTTTTTTTTTTTTTTTTTTTTAAAGACAGACCCAACAATAAATATTTTCCAGTTGCAAACTTGTTCTACAGCTAACTTATTTCTGTGCCAACATTATTACTATTTTCTGACTGCTGCTAGCAACAGTGTTTAAAGCAAATACTAGAAAATTAAAAAGCTGTATGAACCAGTCCTCAGACAAAAGTGCAAGAACGAAAAAATCAGATATGATTCAGTGTATCAAGAGTAGGGAACTAAAAAAATAATCTTATGCTTTGCATAGTTGCATAGATTAGCTCATTAGTATTCACATTTAAGCAGAACAAGTGGTACCCTTTTAATTAAACCAAACATCACAAAATCCAAACTCCTGTATTTTTTTAAAACAGACTTTGTAACTGGAGGGGCACTGCAGATTTCCTATGGAATACCAAACTCAAAGACATTTTCTCTTCATGGTTATTTTTGTTCTACACCGATTTAAGCTGTTTAGGCAACATTATCATATTCGTGCCCCTACCTGCCAATGGCTAGAGCAGAACTGACCTGAAGTCATCATCTCTGTTTGAAATTATTCGTTTATGTGCTTTTAACAAAGTGTGATGTAAACCCAGTGACAAAATAGGAGAGGCCATCCTGTAAAGGTAACCTTTAAAGAACAGACTTTTCATTATTTTAAAACAGTTGCAGGGTAAACCAAATGTTGAGTTTAAATAATGACTTTCACTAGCTGAAGTCCATCCATTTTAGTTCCCTTTTTTAAACCATTACATTTAAATGTATCGGAGGCATGAAACAAGACTTTATCTGAATGCATAAAGTGCAGTCACTAACTGTTCACACATAGAATAATACATCCACAAAACTGAAGACATTCTTGCAAAGCAAATACCATACTTTAAATGTCCCCTCTTTTCTTGTCAAGTCTTTTAGTCGAGATTTTTAGAGTTCAGATTTGGCTTACGTTAGAGAGGCTTAGATAAATGCAGGTTGGTTTTGGTTTTTGTTTTGTTTTTGTTTTTTTTTTACAGGGTTCTCCAAATAAAAAGCAGGCACAGCTGGTTATGTCATCACACAAGGTGGTCAGAAACCATGGAATACCCTGTTACCTGAATCATTTTCTTACACATTGAAATTCAGCATTTCCTACTAATCTTGGTAGACTTCCATGATTGTTACCCTGTACTTTGAACAGGTGGGAGGGAAACAAGGAAAAGTCAGTATATGAAAACCTAAAGCCAGGAGAGTAAAAAGGGCACAAATACAATCATCTAAGCGTGACAGGAAAATTTGGCAGCTGTACTCAGTATTACCACACGATTCAAAACCGTCGTATGCTGTACAAACCTAGGTTTAAAGTGTCATTTGCTAAAATATCTCAGTATTCAGAGTTCATAAAGTAACAGCACTCCTATATACACATTTTGCACTTCTATCTTCACTAAAAAGACTTCAAAAAAGAGGGGCTTTTTGCCCTCTCAATCCAAACTGACCAGTAATCTTAGAAAAATCCACTTCAAGTCCCACATTCAATTACAATGTAGTTTATATTGCTGTAACATGAAAAAGAAACATCAGAACTTGCACGTTAAAAAAAAAAAAAATCCCAAATATAAAATGGTATTGTAAATGATACCACCTTTAACCTGTATTTTTCAGTGCATTAAAATATTTAGTGACAAGCACAGTGCCATAGGATAAGTCATTTGAAGTTTAAATTGCAGCTTTTTATGAAGCATGAAATGCTCTTGTATGTACCCAAGGATTTTACTTAACCCAGGAATTTGATGTCAATACATTAATTACAGGTAATAAAAAATAATTATACTTCAGAGTTAACCCAAAGTATTCATTTCTCCAAATGAGATATACTACTAACACACCAGAAACACTATTTATATGCAAGTCAAAGCAGAGCACACATTTTTTCTGTATTCAGAAGTGTTAATAATAGAATTCTATTTCTTGTAGTGTTTAATAGCAAACACTGTATATTGTAGAGCCTAAATATGTTGATGACAGTAACTTCTAGTTAGTTTTGGTGTCCAGATATTTAATGCTATTTACAATACAACAAACTTTTCCTTCAGCTGGAAAGGAGTGATTCACTATGAATTCTTCACTGCAGTATTTCTATTGTCTGAGCAAAAGAAAAACTCTCTTAGTTAACTTAAAAGAAACCGTTCAAGTGGCCTCAGCATATTTGGTCAAATAAAACCCACAACACCTGCTGCCTACACTTCTAAAGAGGCTACTGTACTAGAAAGGCAGACATTGCTATGTTTCTCAAACTCAAGTGGTGTTACCACATTTTGACAGGAGACAGCTGTAGACCATCTGCTTGGTGATCTGTGCAAATCACCATCTCTGTCATTCGTACCACAGCGTTCTCGTGGTAACGACAGCAACTGCAAAGTCCTCTATTTGTGGCTGACTTGTAATGCCATTTAGCAGCTTTAATTAGAGTCAACATCAAATGACCAGCAAGCTTGCTGATTCCAATTTGCAAACCTCTGAAGTCCTCTTCCCACAGAATTCAGAAAAAGCTTTTTCATATACTCAAGATCAGAGTAGGTAATTAACATTATATATGTATATCAGTTATGTCTTTAAATACATCTTATAAATAAATTCCAAGAGTGTGTTGCAAAGTTAAGTAATGCATAAAAGTTTTACAATTTTAATAAATATTTTTCACATTCCAATTCAGCTTCTTACAAGCTCATCTTTATTTCATGCCTTAGTTTTGAAGCAATGTTCTTGCTTCAATACAAGAGGTAGATTTGATAGAGACTGGGCAAGTCAAGCCTACTGCCAAAAATGCAACTGTCAGTAACTGTATTGCTGAGATGCAGTTTGAGACTACATGAAAAAATTCAGATCCACTACCTAAAACCCTACCAAGTCTTAGCTTAACAGTTCTTGTTAAATCACATTGAATGCTTTACTTTAGACATGTTTACTCACAGTTGTTTTCTGTACAGAAGAGATAATGAAAAACACAAAATACAAAACAAAGAACAGTTGTATCTAACACAACATATAAAAGTGCATGAGCTGCTTCTTCACCTAGTTCTGCAAAACATATTCAATTTCCTCTAACTTTGGCCATAAAGAAAAGACCTCTGGGAAATAAAAACAAAACTTAATCCCTACAAGTGTTTACACTTCTTTGTCTTCAGTAGTTTACAGCTGAAACCCCTCCATCGGAGCCTCCTGCTGCTGAAATACAAACTGCTGCTGACTTTCATCCACCTGAGGTGCAATACTGGAGTCCTCCTCTTCCACACCGAAGTAATGTTCTATGAGTTCAAAAGCCTTTTGGTAGATCTCTTGGTTTTCATGCCTCTGAAGAAATTCAATTTTATCAAGTCCTACATTCAAAACAAAACATTTTCAATATGTGCTTAAACCAACGAGGAGTTCAAAGGGAAACAGCTCACGGTACAGTAGTACTTTCTAGATGAAAAAATGCAACCCCAAATCACCTCAATTCACTGGATATCACCAATTCTGAATTTCCTAACCCATACATGTCTACACTTTTTATTTTTTGCTCTTTGAAGTAATTTTAAAACTGTACTAAAAGAGTTTCAGCCAGACTGAGGCCTTCTGTAGTGTCTGCAAAGAATTATGTCATGCCTACAAAGAAACTGAACCTGTATACAATTAAGATAGTATAAAGCTGTTTACTAGAGCAAATTCCAATATCCCTATTTCTTTTACTCTTTCAGTCTTCTCCAATTCTATCTCCTATTATGGAGACATCACTGAGCAAAGTCTGATAGCTTTCTAATTTCATTATAAGCTTTGAAGACACTATCCTTCAAAAGTCTTATTTGCAAGCTAGAGGATGTAACCTCTGCTCTACTGCCTGAATTAAGTACTTGGCAGTCAGTTGGGTTGATTCAAAACTCCTTTTTAGCTATTTAAGGTAATTTAGTTTTCACTTAAGATGGATTAGGAAGGGCCCTTCTGGTGACTACAGAGGCCAATGCATATGAGGGTGATATAATTAGCTGTTTCCCCTACTTGAACTTTTACTGCTCAGCTTCAGCAGCCCACTCTGAACTGGTAAAAGAAACAACCTAGATGTTTATAGCTGAAACTATGAATAGACTCAAAATATGGAACTGAATCTATTTCATTAAATCATTCAACACTTAGTCCTCTCACACATTCAGATTGCAAAATTAAGTTCTCCCAGTAGAAATGAAGCTGTGTAATTCAGACTGAAAGGCAAAGTTAGTACCATCCAAACAGATATAATTCAACTGGAATTGTTATTAGCAGTTTCAGACACAGATGTCTGCTGAATTTGTTTTCTCAGAGCTACAAAATGATAGCCCCCAGATTCATTTTAAGTCACTTTTGACATAAATCTTGTTAAATTTGTTAAATCAAAAGCACCTAGTCACAAAGTCCCACAAACAGCCATTTTAGTTTTGGCACTCTGCCTTTAAAATGTGGTGTAATGCAGAAATTCTTGAAAGATGAAACAGAACAGAGTATTTTCAATGACTTACTACAAACAATTTTATGATCTGAGGTTGATTTTGCTATTGCTGACACTTCATAGAATCATAGAATGGTAAGGTTGGAAGGAACCTCAAGGATCATCTAGTTCCAAACCCCTGCCATAGGCAGGGACACCTCCCACTAGTACAGGTCACTCAAGGCCTCCTCCAAACTGGCCTTGAACACCTCCAGGGAGGAAGCAGCCACAACCTCCCTGGGCAACCTGTGCCAGTGTCTCACCACCCTCACTGCAAAGAACTTCCTCCTAACATCCAGTTTCAATCTCTCCTCTGCCAGTTTAAACCCACTGCCCCTCATCCTGTCATCATAAGACCTTGTAAATAATCCCTCCCCAGCATTCCTGTAGGTCCCCTTCAGATACTGGAAGGCTACTATAAGGTCTCCTCAAAGCCTTCTCTTCTCCACTTGCCATGCTAAAAAGTGATTCAGTTTTGGGATGTAAAACAAACTCACATCCCTGTTGGCAATGAAATTGTACCAGACAAGACTATATATTAAAATAATAGAACTACACTTAGGACTGACTGAGAAACTTATGTTAACCATGGCTCCAAACAACTAGGACAGCTCCACGTTAAATATGTCTCTGGAGGGACACATTTCATGACCTGACCATAGACTAACATCCACAAGTATTTTTGAATTTAACCACTACTGGTATCATATTAATTTACCATTCTTAAATGCCCACTTATTCTTGACGTGATTCAATATTAATCTTCGCTACAAATTTCAAAACGGTTCAGAATGGTTTGAGTTTGGGGGTTTTTTTGGCAGCCTGATAAAAGGAACTTCAGGTGTGTAGTTTTCCAAGTTATTTCTTACCATATGCTTCCTCTATAAGGGCACAGTAAGGATTAATGCCCATTCCATTTTGCTTAGACTCTTGTTCCCCAAGACGCAGAATATTTTCAAGTCCATTTAAAGCCACCTGTACTATTTTTGAATCCATCACAGTCAGAAGGTCACAAAGAGGCTTGGTACATCCCAGTGCTACCAAATACCTTTAAACATTAGAAAAAGAGAGGAGGTGAGAGGAAAAAAGGAGGACTGATAAGACAGCACATTCATTCTGACACACCAGTCTAACGTTACCAGTCTTTAACTTTGCTAAAAAGTGCCTGAAAAAATAAAATAAAAGCTAAATCATGCCACAACATTAAAAACAAGCCCTGTCTGGAATGGAATAAAGATGTTACTTTATCCTTATGAGGACATTTAATGTGCCTATTCCTAACTGGGCTGTTGAATTAGTAGCCTTTTCAACTCTTTTCACTTATGATCTTCAGATGTGTTTAACTGAACATAAGAGATAAAAGTTAAGTTTTAGCAGTAAGCTCAGGCATTGGAAATTTTGTAGTGGTGAAAAAAATCCAAAACAACCACTCACAAATAAGAACACTAGATACTGCTGTGTGTTAACACAGCCCACAATAGTAGTACATTACCTCCTGTAAAGGGAAGGATGTAATTGCAAATACAAAAAAATAATAAATTTGGGTTCCAAGTATCCTATTCCCTCTTCCAAATTTACACCCAATAGTGAATGGTCTTTTAGAAGTCAGAACCTCTGTCTTTGTTTATAGAGTGTAAATCAAAAGACAGCAGTTTGCCTGCATCACAAGGTTGCTTAGATGTAGTTTGTGTGGTGGTGGTGGATGATGTGGTGTGGTGAGATGCTGTGATGTGAGCAATCAAAATAGCAAAACACTACCCACAAACTTCTCTTACCTCTGATAAAGGAACCACTTAGTGGTTATAAGAAAACCAAGATTGTTTCCATTTGAAATAAATAAGCATGTACTTACTGCAAAAGATCTCCCAAGTGTGCTGGAAGAGTTGTCACATCATTTTCTGTTCTGACTTCAAAATGACACACTGTCACTTAAAAATCCATTTATCAGCTACTGATTGAAACCAATCGCTATGCTGACAGCATTCAGAGGGACTCTTGAATTCTAGTCATTCAAGAAATCCAATCTCTGCAGCACAGAAACAGCTGCTGACAATAAAACTTCATCAAACTCCATTCTGAAAAAGGTGTTTAGGTAATCTGCCTTCGAGTCACACTGACAGCAAGTGTAAAATACAAGAAGAAACCACCAGAATTCCTAAAGTCTCTCCACCAAGATACATTGCACAAGTTTTCTAAACAACTTTCCTTAAGTTTTAAATTTTCAAACACTGAAGCTGGTGATTAACCCTTCCAATTCTGTTTGACAATATACTATCAACTCTTTAGGTGTTAATAGCACTGAAATAAAGCAGTACCAGGCAATTTATTAAGTGTACTGCTTAGATTCCACTCATTTTTTTCTGAATTTCCACAGGTTTTGTCCCTATAGTACAGGAAGAATTTAAAAGAATTGCAGTTGTGCTTAGCATTTTGTTGTTGTGTTTGTCAAGATTTAAATGCAGAAATACAAATGCCTTGGAGAAGATATTTAAGCAGAGCAAATATTAACACATACTAAATTACCTAATCTGTTCAGGGGTTCCTCCTGATGTTGCATTAGTTATGGCCCACGCTGCTTCCTTTCTGGTACGAAATTCAGCTTTCTGAAGAATTTCAATCAATATTGGAAAGATATTTGCATCTATAACAGCCTGAAAGATGAAATGGTAACATTTTAATGATAATAAATGAAAGAATATAACAGTCATGTTCCCACAAGGTAAAAAAAAAACACAAGAGAGAAGTATCCTTTCATTTGTTTCAGAAGCATCACGCAAATTGCTTTAAGAGAAATGAATCAGTTTCTCCAGTACAAATTATTTTAAAAATAATTATTTTATGAAGCTATAATATTTTAAAATTTCATAGAATGGTTTGGCTTTGGAAAGGACCTCCAAAGTTCATCTAGTCCAACCTCCCTGCAGTGAGCAGAGATCCTCCACTAGAACAGGTTGCTCTTTTTATTTAGAAGAGAGTATTTAAATTAGGTAAAATTACAGCAGTCAGGACTAAAATAATGAAGTCACAGAATCACAGAATGTCAAGGTTTGGAAGACTGCCCCTGCCAAAGCAGGATCACCTAGGGCAGGTCACACAGGAACACATCCAGGTGGGTTTGGAAAGTCTCCAGAATAGACTTCACAACTTCTTGGCAGCCTGCCCCAGCGCTCTGTCACCCTCAGCAAAAAGCTTCTCCTCATGTTCAAGTAGAATCTCCTGTGTTCCAGTATGTATCCCTTGCTCCTTGTCTCATCACTGGGCACAACTGTAAAGAGCCTAGCACCTTCCTCTTGACATCCACCCCTCAGACATTTCTATACATTGACAAGATCCCCTCTCAGCCTTCTCAAGACTACAGAGCCCCAGGTTTCTAAGTTTTTCATCACAGGAGAGGCGTTCTAGTCCTGCAATCATCCTCACAGTTCTCTGTTGGACTATCTCCAGTAGATCCCTGTCTCTATTGAACTGAGGAGCCCAAAAGTGGATACATATTCAAGATGTGATCTCAGAGTGGAAGGAGAACCTCCCTAGACCTGCTGGACACACTTTTCTTAATGCATTCCAGGATACCATCAGCCCTGGTGGCCACAAGGGCACATTGCTGTCCCACGGAGAACTTGCTGTGCCCTAGGACTCCAATGTCTTTCTCCATGGAGTTGCTTTCCAACAGCCAATGTATCATCTGCTTATTTCTCCTTGTGAATCAAACACAGGTGAACTAGTAAAATGAAAACAAATCCAACCAAGTATCCTATCTTCTGAAGTTACCTGAATCTGAGCTCTGTTTCCTGCAGTAATGTTAGAAACAGTCCAGCATGCTTCTTTACGAATAGATTCTTTGGGACTACTAAGCAAGTGCAAGAGGCAGGGTAATGCAGAGCAGTTTAGAATCACCTAAAATAATTTGAGAATTAGAAACTGGCTTGTACAACATATAAATATATATATATATATACACATATGTTTGTGCAAGAGACAAATACATAAAGGTACTTTACTGAACATTTTGCAACACTTTATATGAAGTATCCCAGGTAACACTCCGCAAAAATGAAGTGTTGTGTGCTGTATGCAAGCAATCCAACAATTGAAAAGAATCTGCCCTCAATTAAGTTCAGCCAAGAAGACTGTCAACAGCAAGACTAAATAAGGTTGTTTAAGGTTAGAATAGGAATACCTCAGAAGTGCAAATCCACCTTGTATAGTTATTTGTCCATTTGTTTAAGAGACAGAGATTTTCCTGTTGAATTCCTTAGACAACTCCTGCCCTAGAGAGCTCGCAACAAAATTACTCCCTTATTTTCCCTTTACACTAGTTCTGTCAGCCTTTCAGGTACAATTTTATTGAAAGCAGGACCTGTCTTAGCAGTTCCTACATTGCTCAAACCCAATTCCATTCTCTGAAACTAAAAACCCAAATATTTATAGAATGAGACAGCAAGACTACCAGATCCAAATTCATGGGCCAGTAAGTACAACTTGCTTAAAGTGAAAACTTTGATTGCATTTGAAGACTTAAAAAAAGCAAGAATAATGGATAATTTAATCCCCCTTTAAGAGGAAGGAAAATAAAATTAAAAATGGGAAGGAAGAGTAAAAGTGCCATAAAGGAATGAAGCAATAGAGCACTGTAAGAAATATTCATTCTTGTAATTTAATGTTTAGAACAGCAGCTTAAATTGTCACTTTAACAACACAGATCTTTCACTTGTGTGCAGATCCCTGAAACATATTTTGTAACAATTTTTACATTAATTCTGTCCTGACAACTCATTTTTCTTACATCAAAAAGTCTTACCTGTGTTTGGATATCATCCCCTGTAACAATATTTCCAACTGCTCTTAATGCAGGGGATACCACCTTGTAATCATTATGCCTGGAGACAAATGTTAAATTGGTATTAACCAAGTGTGAAAGTACAGCTTTGCATTTTCAGTGAACAATGCCTTACTTCAGACACTAAATTTGTAGTTCTAGAAAACACTGCATTACTTTTTACACTTTCCCTCTGTTTAAGTAACTTGCAAGCTCACAACTGAACTGCTGATTTTCTGTAGAAGAGAAAGCAATCTTACCCTCTCCTGAAACTATACAAAGGAGCTTTTAACAGGGAACTGTGCTGCCAGTGCTGGGCACTGCTCTCCCTGACCTGCTCTGCTGTCCCCATGTGAACACAATCTCCCTTTCTAGGAAAACAACAAACCATAAACCAAATATACAGGAATAGTTCAAAAGTGGCACAGGTCTGTCTCTGGACTTTGCGAGTCCAAGAACTGTCTCGTATGGCAACTACAACCCCTAAGAAGCCAAGAAAACAAAATGCAATGCTGAATTTGAAAAAGGTGACATTTCAAAGTCTTCCATCTTCACCTTTCTATTCCTCTGTGTAAATTAAATTCAATATGAAGTGTTAAGGAATATAAAAGGAATACTTTGGAGGAACTTTTTTCACTGTCAATCTCAGGAAAAATCCCAGGAGCCAAGCAACACAGCAAGCAATGTGGAAGGTTTCAGACTGAATTCATGTTCATCACTTCTCAAAATATAAATTCAAACTTCAGGTGAGAAAAACTCAACTGGAATTCAGGAAATTTAACAGTACTGTAAGATACTTATTTGGTGAAGAGAAGACTTACATAAGCAGTTCTACCAATCTTCGACAGACTCCAGAGTCAATTACAGCTTGAATTTTATCATTGGGACCATCTGAAAGGTAAGATAGGGCCCAGCAGGCATCTGCTAAGACATCTGGGTCACTGCTAAACAACAGTCTTGATAAAACATTTAGGCAAGGAGCAACCTAGATTAAAGGAAGATATTGCATGAAATCAGCTGATCTGTGTTTTTCATATTTCAGAAAACATTCTTCAAAGGCATAAAGGTGACAAATTATTTACTACCCAAGTACACAAGCTCATTAATGAATCAGGACCTAGGTGGAACACTGATTAAGCTAGATACCAAATTCAAACTAGGAAATTGGATAAAATCTGATTTACAGCCTATTTCTTTAGAGTTACTAAAGCATATAACCTGCACTAGGTAATACAATAACTAATTAAGTAATATAGTTGGGTAATAGCTGTTCATCTTAAACAAAAAATATCTGCTTTCATGGGTAACCAGGTGATCAGGCATTACTGATGGTATCCTGAATCACTCAGGAACAGAATTTCAAAGTAATACTACTTTTTCATGTTGCTGCCTTTGTAGGAGTACTGGAGGTTATTTGTAATATCCAGTTTACAAACTCAGAGTAATTCACACAGGAGTCAATGGTCACCAAACCAAATCAAGCAATCAACAGCTGACTTCAGTTCTCACTGTGATTGCAGTTTCTGTCCTTCATATCCTGCAAGTTCCACACAGGCAAAGCTAAACCAACTAAACCATCTTAACACTACCTGAAAACAGACAGATTCTAGCTGTACAGCTTGGACATTTTATGTTCTTTTAGAAGTCACAATCATAAAATACACAATATAGAAAGCTTCATTTGTAACTCACACCTTCTAAAACACATCTGGAGAAAATCCAACCCCAAGGGGTCTAGTGCTTACTTCATTATTTATCCATCATTTCATACCAGTAAATGGCTATTTGCCTTTGGCTAACTATAATCTGGAGTTTTATTACTGACGTGTGTCGAAGTAGATGATTTTTTGTATATACAACAGAAGTACAAGACTCTGTGACCACATTAAAAAGATAAAAATGAGTTTATCTTCAGATTCAAAGATTCTGTGTTAAAACATATTACAAAAATAAGGAGACTTCAGTTTACTGGTTTCTCAAAATGAATACTTGGTTGTACCTTACTGAAGTCTGGAGGTGGGTTCTTTCCTCTACAGAGATTTGAGAGAGCCCAGACTGCATTTCTAGTTGTTGTAAGACGATTTGAATTTGTTAACAGTCTGTCAAAGAGAGATATTATATTTTTTAAGTAAAACCTTTTTTTTACTTGAAAGATAAACCTTTTTATATCTATTATCAACTGTACCTCAAATCAAGAACAGAAATCCCGTTATGGAGCAATAGTTTCAGGGTTTTTTTCTCTTCATAGCTTACATGATGCAGTATTTTCTTAGAATCAACTGAATCTGAATAGATTAGAGTGGACATCTCATTCCCAAATCAAGTTTATGCATATAAAGTAAACCATTGCCCACAGAAAATTCATTTAACTAACACTTTCTGAGTGACTTCAAAAGAGGTTGGGAGCTGCAACCTTCCCTTGATTTAACTTTGATGTTTTCATTCAAATGCGATTCATAGTAATAATAAAAATAGATCCATGAAACATTAGAAATTAAAAGACACTAAAAAAAAAACTCAACAGTTCTGGTTTTATTGAATAGAATTCAAAAAGATTCAACACCTGAAAAATCTGTTTCACTTTCAGATATGTACCAAAAAAACCCCTTTAAATCCTTGAGGAAGGTAATCATATTCTCCTCCATTATTTTAACCTCTTTTACAAGTGTTTTAAAGCACTATATTAAGCAATAGGGAAAAAAATTACACAACACAGAATTTTTTTTTTCCTGTGATGAAGATGCTATATATTTACAATAGCATGTAAGGTAAATGTTACTAGAATGATATTTCTAGTGAAGAGAAATCATCTGGAGGAATACAGCAAAGAAATTTTATACCTGTGCAGTAACAATTCTTTCCTTGGGTAAACTTTGGAAAGCTTCCATTTATGGACTAATCAAAAGATATGCATGAAGCTTAGGTTTTGAAAAACGTTAAGCTCACAGCAATATAACAAAGAAACATTCTTAGTTTAGCAAAACAATATTGTTCTCAAATAAATTTTAAGTTTGAAGCTTCCAGTTATCTACACTGACACACTACAGATGGGAGTATTAATTCAAAATACTTACTCCAAGAGGGGTGGTAATATTCCACAGTTTAGAACAAAGTCTCTGCATTCTGCATTATCACCAGCAATGTTACCAAGAGCCCATACTGCCTTAAAAAACAAAGCAGCTGAGTGAATTTACACATGCTTGCAAAGCAGCTTTTACAGATCATCTATACACATTTTCAGCAAGTATAACTGGATTTTTTAAAAGAACTCTCATTCCAAATATGACATTTCAGAATACTGATTTTTGTCACATAAAACCACCTACCTACACCTGAAGTCACCTGTTATAAAATCATTATCTATTCGTGTGCTTTCCAACAAAAAAGATGCACCCATTCTTTTCAGTGGTTACATTTGCTCACTATGTGTAACAGGGTCAACAAAACTGGCTCCAAGTTGTAAATAATGTATGAGAAGTAAAAAGTTAAATCATGAACTTTCACTAGGAGACCTTTATAACGTGGTAAATAAAAGCGAGGAAATTGCAGCCTCTCTTAAACAAACAAACCCCTCAAAACTAAACAAAAAAATGTAGTTCAGGAAAATATTAATAAAGACTATAACATAGTAAGGTGGAAAAGCAAAAGCCTAAGAAAGAAAGATGCAAGATAACTCGGGGGCAAGAAAACCCCGTATTGTTTTCTACTTTATTATCTCTACCGTGGTATTTAGATCCTATCTCTCTCTGTAAATGTGCAATAGAAATTAGATGTTTTCTTTAAATTACTCAATAGGCATAACACAAACCAAACCAAAGGTAAGTTCATAAAAACCTGAAAGAACCAGAGGGGAAAACAAAGAGGGAAAGAAAAACTACACAGAAGGTAAGTTTTTATTTTCGTGGGGCTAGATCGACTGGCAAATGGAGATCAAAACCTCTCTAACCACACAGAACCCAAAAAGGACATTAATAAATTTTGCATAGTTAGAAAGCATCTCATGAAAACAGTTACCTGTTCCTGCACATCTTCATGTTCTGAAGTAAGCAACTTAATAAAAATTGGCACAGCTCCAGTTTCAATCACAACTTTGGTGTGCAGAAAAGTTCCAGATGCTATGTTTGTCAAAGCCCAAGCTGCTTCAAACTGTCAAGGAACAAAAAAAAGATGACCACATTGAACCCCACAGCATTAAATTAATGAAGAACAAGTTGCTGCAAGAGGTGTAGATGTTAACTCTCCAAATTTTCTTTTTTCCCTTCCACTGAAATGCAATTATCTTTGCCTAGAAAGCACAGTAAAGAAATTACAGTGAAGTAATTGACAGTGACAAAATCTCCATTTAATAAGAACCTTCGGTTATCTAAATTATTTTTAGGTTTTGGCTTGCAGCACTAGCTGTAAGGAAGATTTCCAATCTTTGTTAACTTGTATAAATCCCTTCTGTTTGTACCAAGCTTCATTTTTATAGTATGGATACACACAAGGTCTAAGTGCCATTCCATGGGCTACCACAAGCAGAGTGATCTAGTTACTCCTGTTATTAATGTATACATAGTCATATCAACATACATCATTTAAATATGTTACAAAGATTTCCTCAAAGAGTTTCATACAAGCCTTTCAGTTTCCTGGGTTTTTGCCTCTTCTTTTCTAAAATGTCAACTGAAAAGTACTGCAACATACTCAACAAAACAAAACCGATTCTGCTCACACATCAATGCTAGTGAATTTAATATGCTGTTCTGGAAACCCTTTTGAACAGAGTCTGCTTTGAACATCCAAGTAGTTGACCTACTAAATACATAACCCTAACCCTACAGACTACTACAACATTTGTAAAAGCTAATTCACAGTTTCATTGGGAACAACTGATATTTTAGACAACCAAAATGCACAACTTTGGAGGTTAGAAATAGATAAATTTGTTTATTAACAACAACAAAAAACCCTGTATGCATTCCAAAGTTCTTTTTCGGAGCTTCTAATCCCATTCTGAACTTCCAATCAGTACCAACCAAACTTACTTGCAGAGTGTAGTTCTCACTCCTCTCTAGAAATTTCACAAATCTCTGTACTACTCCTGGTTTTTGTATAACTTCATCTATAGGTGGATTAGGCTCTAGGGAATAAAAATAAATACATTTGTGTAAGTCTAACAACTAAGATCAAATAAGTTCCTTTCTCAGTACGACACAAAACACTGAGTATGATTCTCGGTTCCTATGAGAAATTTACGCATTCAATCATTTTAATCTTGAAGAAGCTCAGCTTTTGACTTTAGAAGATTGCAGGATTATCTCCATGAAGTGCTACAATTCAGAAAACACCCAATTATGTAAAATAACAGGAACACATCTATGAGTCGCTGACCTTTTAGTGACATATTACAAAACACTGTTGCCTTAGCAGTAGCTCAGATGAGTGGAAAAGCAATCACAATTAAACACTATTTTAAATGATCCAAGCATACCTTTACCTATCATGGTGTGCAAATGCTGGCACTCACTTAAGACTTCATGTCTTACAGTCCCAACAAAAATAAGCCACAGCTGCTCTTTGGCAATCATATAATTTTTCTCCCCTCAATTACAGAATGAGAATCAGAAATTTAAGCACTGCAACAAGTACTCTAAGTAATGTTATTGTGCAGCTAGTTACTGCTCTGGACATCTCAATCAAAATATCCTTGCTTTTGTTACTTTGTCTGAAAGACTTAACATTACAATAACAAAGCTTTCTGTATTTAGCCACTAGGTCGGAAGAGATTTGGCACAGTTTCTCTATAAACAGAACTAGAAGCTTCAGCAAGCTCAACTTTAAACTAAACAAATCTAAAGGTTAACTGAATGTCTGACAAAGTTGCAGTAACAACCCAAATGGAAAGAATAAATAAAAATCATCAAGCAACATTTATGTACCTTTAGATAGCAACTTTCTGAATTTCTGTGTTGCTGTGAGCTGCTGATCAGGATCATCTGAAAAAATCATCTGCACCATATCTAATGTAATAACTTCTTCCTGAAAATGAAAGGAGAATTTCTCATGTCTAGTACTATACACATTAATAGAGGAGATTCTGAACACACTGAAGTAATTACCTCTGGAATAGGTACAGTGGAGCTGACATCAGGATCCTGAATTGGACTTTCTACCATAGATTCTTCATTGCCCGGCAGAGAAACGTTTCGGCGTTTAAAAAGCTAAAAAGAAGAGACATTAGAACTCATCATGGACTGGGTACTGATTACATATATGTAACACCTCTTCACCAGTACCAAAGTATTTGAATTTTGACTACTCACCTTCCTAGTCATCCATGAAAATGGAATTCTACATGAACGTTTAAGTAATATAAAGGAGAACAAGCCTGTATCTTCAGAGAGACATTTAAAAACTGAATTTCTTTTTGATTAGCAAATATCCATAAAGTTTTCAACACATAAGAAAAAGATAAAGGTTTTTTTTTTTCTTTCAGTCTTTTATTCCTCACAATTATCACTTATTTTTAAGCAGGAAGCAGTGTTCTAAAAGCTACTTTCTCCATTTTTTTTTTTTTTAGTTTATAGGCCAAAACCATCAACATAGACCAACGCGTTTCAGCACACTGCATTCCTCCCTTCAACAGATGGACTAAGAGCTATGTGGTTTCTGTACATGACAATTAAACAGCACCTGCATTTCATACACAGAAAGATTAAAACAGAAGTGTTACTTTAATACAGTTGAAGAAAAAACAGCATAGTTTTAAGGTGAACTTTCAAATTATGCACCATTAAACATTCCAAAACTGACTACCTACAATCGAGATACACAACTGCATTTCAGTGTTTAATAAGCTATGTTTAACGATTGCCTCATTTTCTAACAAACAAACTGTTGATGTTAGCCTGTTTTCTTCCAGAAACCAAACCTGCATTTTAATCTCTCATCCAGTTTTGCACTTCAAACTAGTGTCATTAATTCTAAGAATATTATGTTGCTACCTTTAAACATCAATGTTATAATTTCAGCCCACTGACGAGGATTCTATCAGTAAGCATTTTAATAAAACTTCCTACTAAGTCCTGACAGTTTTGTCCTCTACATGCCCACAAACAGCTAGATTTCTGCTACTGCACATGCCCAGAAACTGCAGAACCAACTCAATGTTTACATCTACCTATATTTCAAACAGGAACCTAAAACAAGGCATTCTATCCCTTGTTCATTTCTGGACCAGGCACAATCCTGGACACAAAACGTTGCATAATCCTGGATGCAAACAAGGTTCAACTCCATTTAAACCCACAAAGGAAGAAGAAACTACATTCCTCTTCAGCACTAAACAAGGACACAGAAGCTCCTGGTTGGTATGCATAAACTGCTATTGTTTAGGATCATGCTCTATCCACCAGTTGTTATTGCACTCAACTCATCTCCCTACACAAATCTGCTCTCTCCAGTTCAAGAAGAGCAGAAAAACACCACTTCAACAAATTAAGACTAAGGACAGCATAACGGCATTCTCATCATTACAACAGTCAGCATGGGAGAGAAAACACCCATTATTTTCTAATTTATCTAGGGAGTGTTTTCTACAAAATACACAAAGAAAAGGTTCAGCAGGGACTGCCAAGCAGTTGCCTACTCACAGGTAAATGCCCCAGTATCACACTACTTCTTACTCTTACCTCTCTGGCCCACCTAATTTAAAGTCTTTTTCCATGCAGTAGCACCACTTTCTCAGGAGAAGGGTAAGCATTCCCACCTCAAAGAAGACTGTAGATCAGTGCCTGGGACACTCTCTAGGTTATGGGAGACAAATTCAGCCACTTTAGACCAAGCAGAAAAACAAACTACAAGGCAAGAAATTTGTAAACATTTTGGGAAAAGGAGCTACCTCAAAAGATGAAATTATGCAATGCTCCATCACTAAAAATCCAATGAGGACAACTGAAAAATTAGATAGAACAGTTCAGGAATCACTAACTGGTAGCCACTTTACTAAGTTACTGCAGAAAAAACTCCTGGGCAATTTGAAGTATATCTTCAAAAAAAATCTCTCCCTTCTAACAGTAAAAGTTTGGCTCAAATTTGTGAAGACTATGAAAGGTTTCTAATCCTCACTGGAAATAAGAGCATCCTTTCAGACCAGTCTTCCATGTTTAAACTCAGACTAAGGATTCAACTCAAGACACAGGTCTTGCCTCTGCATGCCCTAATGATTTAAGAGGGCTTCTGTTCACTTTTTTATGATCCTATTGAGAGATGCCTGGTGCTTCCCAAGACTGTACAGAAAACAGACATTCAACCTGGTGCTCCGGGTTCTGCTCCACAGGAGCCTGCTCAAGTACTATCACATACGGCAATTAGCTTCACAAGCACTCAGCAGCTCACCAAAATACTTACCTGTTCTTCCCTCTTCTGTTTCCGAAGCTGGATGCCTTCCTCCTCTCTTCGTCTGCGCATTTCTTGAGGATTAAGTGCATTATTCTTGTAGCTTTTCATTCTGAAGTTATCTTTACCTGGGCTTGCCATGTTTTCTATTAAAAATAAATTAAAAGTTACTTCTGAAGGCCAAACCTTGCAAAGCAAACTCGTCACGTCTTGAACTACACAAGTATCTATAGCAGCAGCTATGTATTCCTATAGCTTCTTCCAATATCCAGTTCATCAACAAAAAAATCCATAAGATGGAAATCACAGAAAAATCTTTGCCTAGATGGGCATTTCTAAACTGCACTTCATCTCAGGGATCAGATACTTCATTAAAGGGCAAAAGCTACTGCAAAATAAACAATGAGTCTAATAAGCTAACTGAAAAACTAAAAGCAAAGATATTATGTTGTTAAATTTTCATTCAGCAAGTTACAGGAATTTGATTGCTTTGCTCCTCTCATAAAAGAGATATTGAATGTATTAAAAAGTAAGAACAAATCCCAGAAGAAAATCTGCATTAATTACTGCTTTGTTTAGTATTTAATTACATTGCTGCTTTATTTTTTGAAGCCCATCTTGCAAACACAACACAGGACCTAAGGTTATGTTGCATTTCCTCCTAGGTTGCCTGCAGAAAAGCAAATTAAGGGTCACAGCACCCAGCCAGGCATACTCTTTTTCCATTTTAAACAAAATGATTGACCCAGTCTAACTAATAGCACTTTTGAAGGATCAGAGGATTAGAATCTGACTGTCATTTCAGGCACCTCAGTTGTATAAAGATAAAAGTGATAATTCTGTCACAAAGAGCACCAAGCTGACTTTAAAATGTTAATAGCATGGTGGTAGTCTAGAAAGCTAAGCATCTCAGATGAAGCCAGTCTTCATCTGAGAAATAGCTGTGACAAGTATTGTTTAAGACTCTACACAAACTCTCACTTGTCTGGAACTGTTCCATAACAAGAACACATCTAAACTACAACTCTTGGCCTATGTACAATTCTCTGTCCACTTGCATGCTATTTGTTTTCACCATCAGTACCAAGAATTTCTGAACAATAAATGCAAACTAGGGGAGAAAGCCACTCCAGAGACTTGGGCTCACATCAAGGAGACACTCTGAGGACTCAGCAGCCTGTTACACCCAAACACATTTGCCTCACAAGAACCCCAGTAAACTGCTGCCATCTCTGAACCACGATGCTAAGTGTGCCACTGTAAAGTAATTTTCCTGTTAACTGTCATGTAATTTCTGAGGTACAATTTAAGAAGATCGTTTTTTCCAACAAAGCTACTGGATTAACTAGCCCCAGAACATCATCACTTCCCTAGTCGTTCAAGTCTTGTTGATTTAGTTGTGCCAATAAAACTGTCAGGCCAAGTTAACGAAGCACCCAAGAGAAGATGGAATGCCAAGTAACTCAGTTTATGTTGCCAGCTCTATAAAGACTCACAGAAGCTTAACTAGGAGAAAGTTCTCATCAAAACTGTTTTCAAAAAGAAAAGCTTAGCTATGAATGGTTTCGTTCCTCCCACCAGGGCTCTGGTATGGACACCATGAAGCAAACAGCCTGGCAGTCCCTGATCTATACAGGTTTTGAGACGTCTGCATCCAAGCTCCGGTTAAGTCTGCACTTCTGCTCTACGAAACAGCACCCAGCACATCCTGCGTCTCGCCCACTTGTTGTGTCTAGACTAAGACCTATTCTACTGATAGCCGCATTTATTTTTTATTCCCTACCTACATAAGGCTCCCTTCGCTGTACCACCGCCCGCTCCCCGATTGTCAGCCCCGGGGGAAGGTCGGACACTGCCCGCAGGCTTCACAGTGCCAGATCGGACGGCCAGTGCCCTTGCCGGGTTGCTTGGGCAAGAGGACACCCACAGACAGCGAGCAGCAAGGCTCTTCACCCACGTCCCTGCAGACGGGGATGGTAAAGCCCTTCCACCAGCGTAGGGCTGAGTAGCGGGAGGACAGCAGCCCTCTCTCTGACTGAAGATGCGGCGGCGAATAGCACAGGCAGACCCCGTCCCAGTACCCACCGCTCTGCCTGGTGGAGAGCGAGCTGCAGTGCGTGGCGACGCCCCGATGCTACCAGCCGCCCCCAAGCAAGCAGGAGATCGGCCTGCGCCGGAGAATCGTACAAGCGAGAGGTGAGGCACGGCACCACACCCCCGACGTGACCTCAGCCCCTCCTGCTACTGCTACTGCCTCTGCCCGCCGGCTGAGCACTCGCCCGTTCTTACCCATCGAAGCGGAGACGCGCAGCGCCCACCGCCCTCCAAGCGACAGATCTCCACCCTGCTGCGGAGCGCGGCGCCGGCAGCAGATCGCGATTCAAGATGGCGGACACCAACCCTCCGCGCGCCGCCCCGGCCGGCAGGGCGGTGCCTTTCCGATCCCTGCGCGCGCAGACACGCAACGAAGCGACGCGTCCCGGCGGGCAGCGGGGCAGAGTGGGGCGGGGCGGGAGTGGGCTGGACTGGACTGTACCGTGCAGTACACAGTGGAACGCAACGAGTGGTTGCCGCCGTTGGGCGGGCGTGCGGCGGTTTCGCTGCTTGGGGAGGCTGGCGGCGGCCGTCAGTGGTATGATGCTGCTGTGTGACGCCTGCGGGCAGGCGCTGTCCGCGGAGCCGGCGACGCGGCGGAACGTGCGGCGCACACCCCCGAGCCGTCAGCACCGCTGCTCGCTTTGCAGCGCCGCCGCCTCGGGCTGTGACGAGCTCCGCCGGCACATCGAGACGATCCACCCGGGGCCGCCAGACGGTACCTGGTCAGATCTTGCCGAGGGGCTGTCCGAGTGCCCCTTCTGTGGGGAGGCGGCGGGGCGGCAGTTGGAAGCGCACGTCAGGGCGCGGCACGGGCACCTGCTGGGAGCCCCGGGCACAGGTTAGCGGCGGCGGGGGAAGCCCGAGCTCCACAGGGCTTCGGGCTGGCCTTAGCGGGGCGGGAGGGCAGTCCTGCGGCCGTTCGACAGTGTGCCGGGGACCGAGCGCGCTGTGTTGGAGAGCTCCAGGACCCCACGTGGATGCGACCGACGGGCAGCGGTCAGGGCAGCGGAGAGAGGTCACTTAGGAAGGGACAGTGATGAGGACGATGGGGACGGCAGTTGGCAGAATCGGCATCGGAGCAGAACTAGAAACAGGCGAACCAACCTGCAGAGTTTTGCGTGCCCCAAGCACACCATCGGAATCGTGAAGCTCTTGTGCAGCAGGGAGGTGTTTGCCATTTGTTTGGCAGAGGTTAGGTGACAGATTTGGGGTTTGCCTCTTAAGGTCTAGTCTCTGACAGGATCCTGTAGAGCGGCTGCATGACACATCGAGGAAAAGTAATACTCGGTTTGAAGTAGAGACTTGGGAAAGATCCATCAGTGAAGCACTCTGAAGTATGAAATGTTGGTTTGGAGGCCACAAGGATGGCTGGGGGAATAACTTGAGTTAAGGGAAAGAAGTTGGGGGTTTTTTTGACTACTCTCTTTTATTTTAAGCGTGGTCAGAATTTTCAAAGTGTCCAAAGTTGCTGGTAGCTATTTCAGAAATTTAGTAAAGCCTGGTGTCGAGGGCTGGCCCCCGGACAGTGACAGATGTTCTCTGTTAACCTTCGTCCCTTCCTCAAAGTGGAAGTGAAAGACAGTAAGAGAGAGAGGCTTACAGGATTGAAAACTGAAACAGCTTTAATGAAAGTGGCAATAAAACGAAATATCTACAAGTAAATGTTTTGTATGCACAAACCCAATATCAAGCCCAATGCCCCTGATGGCGATTACATCATTGTCACCAATGATGCTGTGGCAGGCAACTGGGGAGTTCTCAGGATGGACTTAGTGGCAGATTGGAACTGGATTCAGGAACTGAATTCAGGAACATGCAGATTGGAATTAAAGGTGGAGCAGAATCTCAAGCAAAACTATTCAGAAGGAAAATATAACTTTAAATTGTCAGATATTTAGATGCAATCATTTTAACGGTTCAGTGAGTGATAGCTGTTCAGAATTTGCTGTCTTACACTGGGGAGTTTCAAGGGCAATGCAAAATTTGTTACTTGGTGCATATCTGAGTTAGAGGAGCACTTCTCACCAAACTCAGGAATCGTATTCATGAAGAAAGTGGATTTCTCTTTCAGACACAGGAAATGGTGACCAGCTGTACGAATGTCCAATGTGCAGCCTTACCTGTACAAACATTCAGATTCTTGAAGAACATGTGGAGTTACATTTAGAGGAACATAACATTTCAGAAGGTACGTGAAAGGATCCTCCAGGCTTGTTAACATTTAAACTGGATACTTCCTTATTTAAAAAGAGAAGCTGACACACATAATGAAGTTAACATAGTAAATAGGAAGCACTATCATTTGCAGACGTGCACTATTTAATTACCTATGCTAAAAAGTACTTGTCTGTGTACTTGTTAAGTAAATGCACTCTCTGTTAACCAGAACAGAAACTTGGAGCAATAGACAGCCATAGTATTTTTTTTCCTATCTCTATAGAGGTTTATATATGTGGAATTGAGTGGCACATTCCAATGCAATGAGGCGAAAACTTCAATATTTTTCTCAATTCTCTTTGCCAAATTCTTGTGCTGGTTCATTAGTCATAGTGATAAAGGAATCAAAATGAATTTTGTTAGCAGAGCTGATAAAAATCTGAAAGATTCCCTATCCACTTGTCTGATCCTACATTTGTTTTGGTCACTTTGTCATGAGATTGCTGGCAGTGGTCCTAGAAGCTAATAAGTTTGTGGATTTAAGGAAATGGAACTTATCTGCTAAGTAATTGCTCCTGTAACTGCATAACTTTGTCCAAATCAAGAGTGCCAGTGGCCTGAATGCACTCAGTTCTTTCTAGTGTTTGTTCCTAATAACACAAAATAATGTGGGGTGCCTTTCCTAAAATTAATGCCTGGTTGTCTTTATGTATGTCTGTTCAGAAATGAATCTTAAAAAAACGAGAGTATTTTTGACCTCCTCATCAAGTCCTCTCTCTTTGAAATGTTATTTCTGGGTAGGTGGGAACATGAAAGACCTAGAACTAGCTCAGCAGCTCCAGAGTGAAGAAGATAAGTGCCGGAGGTCAGAAGAGGAGAAGCGAGAAAAGGAAGAATTTAAAAAGCTGCAGGTGCAGTAATAGTTTTAAATGGTAAAATGTTGAACAGTTGTCTCATTAGGAGCAGAGTGTCTTGGAACTGGAATAACTTGGAATGACACTAAGTCAGACAGGCTATATTGATGCAGAAGTGGGTTGCAGACAAACAAAAGTTCTCAGAAACCCCTGTTCTGGCATGGGTGCTGCCTTGAGGTTTTTGGCTTTACTACTTTGAGTGGTGCTGGCTCAGGTTAGGACTGTCACAGTCTCCCCAGTCCTGCCTCCTTATGCTCTGCTCCACCCTAGTGTGCCTTGCAGCACAGCCTGGTGCATATCCCCTGGAAGAGTGCCTGTGGTCCCGAACATCTTTACTATTTTCTTCACCTTCTGCTCCAGTGACCATTCCTCTGCTAGATCCTGCTGCCCTCTCCCTCCGTCCTGACAGCCCTGATAGCTTATTTCCCACTCTACTACTTCCTGTGAGGTGTAATACCAGTGGCTGGCTGCCCAAGAGTGCCTGCTCTTCCATGACTGGGATTCCATACCCCTACTGAGCCATCAGCTCTAAAATCTCGCACAGTTGGAGTTTTTGTGTCTCATATTTCACTATTTCTCAAACTTACCAGTTGTCCATGTAGCTTCTCAAAATGAATAAATTAAAAAAAAAAAAAAAAAGTAGTTATTTAAATCATTCACATTCCATCCCTAACAGAGACAGTATGGCTTGGATAATTCTGGAGGCTACAAGCAGCAATTCCTGAAGAATATGGAAAGAGAAGTTAATAGAGGAAGGATGCAGCCTTTTGAATATCACAAGAGAAAAGCTGACATGATGGAATGTTTGGCTTTTGGTATAGATGATGGGAAAACAAAGACCTCAGGTAAAAAATGCTGAAATGACATACAACTAAGACCATAATTTTTAGACCTAGGTTGTAGTGACCAAACCTGTCATAAAGCGTACAACTTTCCTGTTGTATGGGAAGTGCAGTGGCAGAGAAATGCTTTGTTGGTGACATTGCCTTTCCTGTTCCATCATAATAGTTCCTGTGTATACCACAGTTTAGAATGCACTCCAAACTGTTTCATTTAAAACTTTCATTCTGCAATGAAAATATAATTTAGGGAGAACCTAATTTCCATCAAAATGAAGTAGGTGCAATATCCACTGGGGCTGTGGTTTGGATTCTGGATGTAACATAAGATCGCTGAGAAGTTCCAGAATAAAGTGCCTTAATCTATATCTGTTCCAAATTGGGGAAAAAATCTTTTTCTGGCAAATGTTTGTAGCTCACTTTATCTATGAACTTTATATTTGGTCTTCTCTTAGGAATCATTGAAGCACTGTGCAAGTACTATAAGAATGAAAACAAAGACGTGAGGCACGTGTGGCTGTCAGCAGGAGTAGATCATTTCCACTCATCTTTGGGTGACAGAGGCTGGGGTTGTGGTTACAGGAATTTCCAAATGCTCCTTTCCTCACTCTTGCAGAACAGCCTGTATAATGACTGCTTGAGAGGTATGAAACAACACACTGACTGCTTCTTGCATGTACTTCAGATGACAGCCTACTGGCTGGTGTTTTATGTTCTCGTTTACACAGCAAGACTGACTAGCTCACTGATGCCTATTAAATGCTTGTTACACCACTACACCAGCTTATTGTGGAGAGAATCACAGAATGGTTTAGGTTGGAAGGGATCTTAAAGAACATCTACTTACAACCTTCCCATTGTGGGCAGAGAGACACCTTCCACTAGACCAGATTTATCAAGGCCTCATCCAACCTAGCTTTGAACACCCCCAGGGAGAGGGCATCCACAACCTCCCTGGGCAACCTATTCCATTGTCTCACTATCCTTACTGTAAAGAATTTCTTTCACATCTCCACTCTAAATCCACCCTCCTCAAGCTCCAGTCCATTCCTTCTCATTCTACCACAGCAAGCCATTGTAAAAAGTCCCTTCCCAGCTTTTTTAGGCCCCCTTCAGGTTCTGGAAGGCCACTCTAAGGTATCTCTGGAGCATTCTCCATATTGAACAGCCCCAACTATTGCAGCCCGAGGGAGTCAAAGGGATGAATGCCGGCAAGTCATGATGTGGTTGGAGTTTTAGCTTCAGGGGGTTTTGGTGCATCTTTGTATCATCAACTGCTTTCTTTCAAAAGAATCTGACTGATTTTAATTTAAAGGCTGTTTCAGTAACTGTCACCACAATTCCAAATCTCTTCTGTTCCAGATGCTACACTAATTCCTAGTATACCAAAGATTCAGTCCATGATTGAAGATGCCTGGAGAGAAGGCTTTGATCCTCATGGGGCATCTCACTTCAACAACAGTTTACGTGGTTCCAAAGCATGGATAGGAGCATGTGAAATTTATTCACTGTTAACCAGTCTCAGGATAAAGTAAGTATTGCCTTTTGTTGTTGTTATGAACTGCTCTACTTTAAAGGTCAGAATTGCAAATGCTAAGATGACAAGGCCACCTCAACAATTTTTAAATTTAACCAACCTATAAAGAGATCTGATTGAGCACAGAATAAAACTGTGTAACTGCTTATGCAGGCACATACATTGAATAAACGATAGATTGCTGAGAGTTGATGAAGAAATATGCCATGCATGCATAAAATGTGTAGTTTCTCTAAAAATTTCTTCTTAAATAGAGTTTGAGTTTCAGCTGCCCTCTTGCATAATTCTGAAAGCTGTTAACTGGATTCTCTAGCATATGTGATCACAAAGTATCCAAACATTTGACCTTTTGCAAGCTTCACAGTTGCTTGTTAGACCAAACAGAGTTGAATGTTTGTCACAGAAGAAATCTTCCAGTGTTGTGCAGTGTGTCTTGTACTGCTTTGTAATTGTGTCCCCCTGCTCCTTTGTTTAAAAGGAAAAAAAAAAAAAAAAGCAGTGGGGGGAGGTATCACCACTTGCTGCCTGGAATTGCTGTGTTTACAAAACATTCTTGATTCAGCAGGAAAGGACTGAAAAGTGAAAAAAAAACTTGTTTCAGCAAACATCCTGCTTGAAACGTTACTGTTGTCATTCTGAATGTCCTGTAGGTGTCAAATCATCGACTTCCACAAACCGACAGGCCCTGGGGGCACACACCCTCGGTTATTGGAGTGGGTTTTGCGCTACTATTCTGCAGACAGCGAAGGTGGTGCAAAGGTAGTGTGTACCTCCAAACCACCTATCTACCTGCAGCATCAAGGTCAGTATTGCACTATGCTAGTTTCTTTCTGTTCTCTACCTTTCTGCTGCAATTCAGTGCTGCATTTTATATTCCTTTGTTTAATTGAAGGAATGGCACAACATTAAAAGGTTTATATTGAGTGGAAGATCTGGCCATGAGTGGAGTCTTAACTTTTTGACATCTGCTCTTAAAACTACTTTGTTGAATTTCCAGGAATATCTTTCTTGATCTGAAAAGAAATAGTAGTGGGCTGTGAGGGATGTGATTTCTGTTGGGTTTAAAACACTGAAATTCTGGTTTTGAAATTAGGTCATAGTCGTACTGTTATTGGAATAGAAGAGAAGAAGAATAAAACCTTATGTTTGCTGCTGTTTGACCCAGGATGTTCTTCCCAAGAAATGCAGAAACTGCTAAAACAAAACAATGATGCTACAAGTCTCAAAGCACTCCGGAAATTTGCGGGTAGCTTAAAAGAAAAGCAATACCAGATCGTGGCTGTAGATGGTGTACTCTCACTGGAGGAGAAAGCTGTAAGTATTTCAGAAGATAGTTTCTGTCTGAAGGAGCAAACAATCAAACAAAAGTCTACAGAGCAGAATCTGCATCTCTGCTTTAATCCTCATGTGCATACACATACACTATGACTGCATGGTGGGTTTTTTTCATCTCTTTCCTCATTCTTCTCTGCTATACATTCACTGAAATGTACTTTTTTTTTTCCCTTCTCCCTACCATTTTTCAGGCTCGTTGCTGTGCTTCTCAAGTCTTGACATCAGAGAAGATTCCTTAAATGATGCCTCTGCTACCTCTTTCTGGAATTTGCTGGATGCAAAACATTAAACTTCTGGACTGTGACCCTAGCTGAACAATATCTAGATTTAAACTGCATGTACATAAATGCCTGGGGCTCTGGAGAAGCATAACATCTGGAGTTTTGATCCTAAACAAAACTCTGCCCTTCTGGTGAATCTGTATTATACTGAAATATTACACTCCTTATCTTCCTAGAAAATTTGGTGTTTTCTTAGTTGCTTTAATTACCAAGCAACAATTTAGCCTCCCACATCTAACTACACTATAGTTAACTGTTAGTAAAAAGTGGATAGAGATGCTATGGAACTACGTTATTGGAGAGCCTGGTCATGGTTTCCCTTTGTAAATCTGTGTATGTTGTCTCTCTCTGGCCAATGCTCTACTTCTTACCAGAATTGATCAATAAATTATTACACCTCTGCAAATTCTCCTGCAACTATTTGCAACATAGAGAGAGAGTTCAGTGATTTCAGGATACAGTCTGTTCCACCAGTTTATTACTGAGCTCCTTTTCAGTTAGCTGGCTTCTCTGGGTGTCTGACTTGGGTCAGTGTTAGCATTAGCTGTGAGGCCTACAACAGTGGTGTCCAGTGTGGGGTACACTTTTAGGGGCCCTACAAGGCAATCCATTGGAATATAAGAACAAAATATTTCTTTTTTACCACAAATAAATGCAATAAAATTTTTTTTTTTAAAAAAAAAAAGTTTTTAAAGTTTATTTCATCCTTTTATTTCCATTTTTTGTATATGTGTATGTCTCATAGGCATCTCAGGAGGACATTTGAACTGATTGTTGACTAGGGCCTCAGTTGTGCAGTGTTGGGGCCATTTAAGAGATTATGGCTATCTGCTGAGACAGTACCTTGGGCATTTACTTTACTCCAGTAAAGTACTGGAGATGCTGCTGAGTGTAAGAGTCATGCCTTCCTAGGAGAGCAGCTGGAGGCTGGGAGGGATGCCTTGAGTGTGCTGCAAATGGCACTAGATGACTTTAAACAACTGAATCATGTCATAACATCTATTTGCTGAAACTGGAACTTTGATTCTTCCCTTTCGTTTAGACTCTCTTACATGTTGACACCTAGATATAAGTGTTGGAGTCTTACCATTACCTGTTTTTCTTGATATGCTCTGACAATTAGGACCAGTAATTTTCAGAAGCAACGAAACGTGAACAGGTAAAGATTACAACCCATAAATCATACTTTTTTTTTTCTTCTGAGATATGCATTGAACAAATTTTCATTATGAGAATATATTAATTTCAGCAGGTATGTTGAAGTGGCCTATAAAAGGATTCAAATTAAGACACTGGAGGATCTGAGACTTGCAACAGAGTTCCTGGGAACTGGGGAACCATCAGTTCCCATACTAGCTCTGACCAGTGTGGCACTTGTTATGCCATGTGGAGTTCTGCAACAGCACTGTCATTGAACCTCTCAGATACACTCCAGGCTCTTCTGTATGCTTCCCTCACCTGTCCTGTGACTGGGGCTGTCTGTTACTGGCTCTGCTAATTCCAGACTTCTTCACCCCTGTGACACTGCTCAGAGGGGTGGCCTGAACATGGAGGAGTTGCAACTCAGTTCCAGCTCTTCACCTCAGTGTTCACACTGCCAGTGGGACTAAGCTGGTGTTTCTCTGAGATGCTGTAAGGAGCCAGATTTAAAATACCTCATTGTACTGGCTTGTATGTGCTATTTGGTTCCTATGTAGTCAACACAAAGTAGCTAGATTATAAGAGAGCAGAAGAGTGGGAGTCTCACTTGATCCAACTGAAGATGCCCCTGCAAGGGCTTTTACAGTGGCAATTCCTGGGCACCTTACTGTTTGTTTGATTCCTTATGTTAGCATGACTATGCCAAGATGCCAGTACATCATCCTGTGATTGGGTTTTAGTTTGGTTTGTCATGGAGTTTTGGTTGATTTTTTGACAAGTGCTATGGGAGTGTGAGAGCAACACAAGTCTAAATACAGATTTATTAAGGTCAAGTTCGTGTTCCAGCTGGATCGCAGGAGCACTGTGTAAAGGTCCATCCAACCAAGGTAATCTTAGGAAAACAGACAATAGCCCTTCCAGGGAATTGCAGCTGGAGCAGGCTAGTAAGGGCAACTTTGAGGCATTAGGTGGGACCGCTGGAAAGAAAGCAATGGGGTAACAAAACACTAAAATAATTCTAATGAGACCCAGGACTTAGCCTGAAGTGGTACTGAAAGCTTGCCCTGAGAGAGGCAATGAGTGCTTTTGGGTCCGTGCTGACTGAAGTAACTGCTTAAGGGATATTGCCTCCTGTTGTCATACTTCCCTGAGCTCAGAGAAGCTCAGCTCTTCAATCTTTGCAAATAGCTGCCTCAGAGAAACAGAAGGATCCTGTTTAGATCTATTTGCAAGACCTTGGCTATTTGATTAGCAGCTCAGGTGAAGAAACTGATGGCGTGTTTCTGAAATTCCAAGGACTTTGATCTGTTTTCCCAGGCAGCAGGGCAACAAGAGTACAGTTAAGGAATGGGAAGTAAATCCCAGAGGCTGGTGGGGATCTGGGCTGTTCCTGTTCAGCTGCAAACTGAAAAGAGCAGGTAAGGGGTGGGTATCTGTGAGCACACATGAATAAACTTTTGACAGTGCAGGCAAACTTCCTTCTTCCTTCTGAAAAGGTGTGACTTGGACAGGCAAAGGCTGTTTGCTTTACAAAATTATGGGAGAAGAGCCAGCTACTTAGATCATGTTCTTGCAGATCTGTAGAAGACATTTATAGCAACTGATACTTATAATGCCCCCTATGTTGGTGGGCACCTTGGAATTTGTTCCTCTCACCTCTTTTATAGTTGTGACAGTTATTTATAAGAAGAAAAAACTGGAAGGTCACATTTTCAGATGACCAACAAATCATCCACTTTGGAGTTTCTTTTACAAGTAACCAATCCCCAGAGTATACCTTGTGCCTTACTCTCAGGGTCTATACTCTTTCTTTCTCATCAAATGTGCATGAGCAGCCTCATTTGCTAATTTCTTGGTTTAATTATGTCAGAGACAAAGACTGATGATCAGTCTTTTGGGCCCTGTTACTGTTATGATGTCTAATGTATGACCTTATTGCTGTCTACAACTACCTGAAGGGTGGTTGTAGCCAGGAGGTTACTTTCTTCTCTCAGGCAAGCAGCACCAGAACAAGAGGACACAGTCTCAAGCTACACCAGGGGAAGTTTAGGCTGGAGGTGAGGAAAAAGTCCTTGACTGAGCGAGTCATTGACTGCTAGAATGGGCTGCCCAGGGAGGTGGTGGAGTCAGCGTCCCTGGAGGTGTTCAAGGCAGGTTTGGACGTGGCACTTGGTGCCATGGTCTGGTCTTGAGGGCTGTGGTATCGGGTTGGACTTGATGAGCTTTGAGGTCTCTTCTAACCTTTGTGATACTGTGATACTGTGATATAATGCATAAGCAAAAGGTCTTATCCTTTCTATTGACTGTATGGTGTCACAGAGAGGCCAAGACAGACTGTCACAGGCTTTCATCTAGCCATACACAACCTCTAGGAAAATCCCATGGGAGGAAAAAAAGCTCACAGAGGAAATGGGGAGAAAGCTCAGTTCTTTGTCCCTCTTGCCCTCTCATTGAGACTGATGACATAATACCTGTGAGGTACTGGGTGAGGCCATGGCTGAGCTCCAGTGCTATCACAGTGTACCAAAATACAATGCTTTCCAGCTGAATAGATGAATTCCAAGACTTTATTACTTTTTTACCTTTAACCACTTACTTCAACTTAGATAATCTGAAAGCAAAGGTAGCTCTTAGGAGATGTGTTCTTGAGGTACTTACTGCACCTAAAGAAAGGGATGCAATAGTTTTTCTGTCAAGAGACTATGCTGGCTCAGGATAGTTTGTGTTTAACATTGTCTGAGGAAAGGAAGGCATGGAAATAAAGGCTGAGAATCTGTGGAAGAGGTTTATTTCATGCACCATCACCTAATCTGTTTGCTATGTGCTTGCTTTAACATTTAACTCCAGGAGGGGAAGGAGCAAAGCGTGATTAAACTTTATCTGAGAGTTTTAGGCTTAATTCAGAGGTAACTTTACTGTCCTATCACAGTTTTGGTCACAATTCTAAGGCCAGATATATTTTACATTTTATGCTTGTAATTTTTAGCATTCCTTTCACTTTCCTCTTACCCTAGTACCACGGAGTTGTTGTTTTTTTTAATTATAAGGGGGGGAAAAAAAGTCATTACAGTTTCTACAAAGCTGTTTTCCAGATGTTGGCTGCTTCCACAGACACGATGTTCATTCATAATTTAGCAAACTCTTCTGAGGGAACTGTGGTCAGTATATAGAGAAGTGTATTGGTGCCGAGTACCAGAGGAAACAGAGGCAAACTTTAGGCGCTAATAGCACCGAGGACATTTGGTTTATTCAATCACCCAGTAAGCCACACATTTCCTTCCCCAGTCTCCCTCTGAACTTGGTGCAACTACCACTACAACATATTTTAGGTATTTGAATCCCAAGGTTAATTATTAATATTGCACTGGACTGTTCATGCTGAAGAAGATAACACATGTGAAACCTGTGTTTACTGAACTGCGGATAGAGCATAAATCAGAGTCACCAGCAAGCAGGGCTAAATCCTCACTGTAGGATGCTGACTTCTGCAGTATCCTTAGGATTCACATGCTGTCCCCACTCACTACCTATCCAAAGGCCAAACCACTTTACTCACTCTTTCTAGTCGCTTAAAAAATATCACTTCTTGCCCTAGCTCACACAATGCTGGCGCTCCAGCTAGCCCACAAAGCTAGTGGGGGACCCTAGGTGTTACTCTTTGGATTCTCCAGAGTGATGTACCAGGGCTGGAACATCTTGTGGAGCACATCCTGAGGGTCTTTTCCAACCTGGATGTTTCTGTGATTCTGTGATCTCGTTTTGAGATCAATAGCTGCTGTCTGTCATTATCATTATTGAACACTTGGAATATGAACTGCAGTTACAAAATACTGCAGATGTGCCTGATCAGAGCAGAAAGCAAAGCAGAACAGGCTTAATCTTTCACCATAAAGGTTTCCTCTGGTGGTGAGAAAAGCTCTCAGCTCTACTCCTCTTTCTAGATCATGCTGACAAACCTGACTGATCAGTTATGCAAGTTTGAGGACTACCTGGGGAACTGATTCAAGTTAAAAAGTAATCGTATGTAAACCACAACTCAGAACTGGGGAACAAAATGTTCTTCTTTGTGGTGGTGTTGGAGTGCAGGTTTCAGTGAGAAATGTCTCAGGCATTATTTTATTGCAGTTAATATACCTCACAGAAAAACTTAGCATAAACTCAAACCTGCAATTAATCCAAATAGTTCCTTGCAGTCTCATGGCTGAGGTTAGCACGGATGAATCTGATCAATGACTTTGATGGACTGCTGGGCTCAGTGGGACTGGTGCTTGAAGATAAAACAAATTTGGGTAGAAGTTCAGTGAAAACTGAGAAAAAAAAAAAAACAAAAAACAAAAAAACTTGAAAACCTACCAAAAGGCAAAACATTTTATTCATTTCTCCCCTCCAATCTCCTTTAGTAATGCTGTTCTAAAAAACTTAAAGGAAAAGGATCCACAGAAATCAAAATGAGCATTTCAGTAATTTCAAAAATCTTTCTGAATTGCTTTCACCTTTTCTTGTGAGTTATATGAGGCCCCTTAAGCTCTGCGTTAAAGATAAGCAAATACCGAGAGCAAGCCAAGCAGCACAATGTCCACGGGTTCACGTCTCAGTTAAAAAGGAAACGTCAGGCCTCACCCATCCAGACCTCCTCTCACTCACCGCCCCGGAGAAGTGGCAGGACACATCTCTGCAGCACTGAACAGAGAGTAGAGCAGGTGAGTGTGTCTAAACTTTTTTGAAACAGTAGATCTGCAAGGGAAATTATGCTCTCAGTGAAAAGAATAATAATTGTGCATTGACATACTCTGTGGAGGATTTTGCCACATACTGCCACAACGAGTCACAGATGGCTTAGCGTAGAGTTGATCCACAGCTGTTCACAGCAGGGCTGCCTCAGGGCAGGTGTGCAAAGTGGGGTCTCGAAGGGGCTTTTCTCTGGTACTCTACAAAGAAACTGGATTAGCAGATGCAAGATAATTAAGTGTGTGGTCACTGTGGATTTAGGACATTAGCCTGGCAGACACCTTGGTGTCTGCATTTGGGGACAGATTTTTGGGGTGTATTTCTGAGGTGTATAGCTGGCATGTGTGGGCACACCTGAATGTTGGTTTTTCCTCCTGTCACATGAGTGATGAAAAGACTTTCAAGGAAACAGGGCAGGGCATGCATTCCGTGGCATGTTTTTTTTTCACAGTGCACTCCCATGCCTGTAAGGAACAAGCAGTGCAATAATCTTTGTCTCAAAGTGATATAAAAATTGATGGCTTTGACAGAACAACATCAACAGGGTTTCTCTGTCCTGTGCACTGCATGTGCCACCTTTCTGTTTTTCACAAATTTCTTGCTCTTTCTCCTGTATCAGTACCATTTTTCACTCATATTGCCATGCCCTGTCCTGTCTGCCAGCCCCAGCAGCCTTGTCAACGGATATCCCCAGGTGCTTTCTGAGGGCATGCCCTGGGCTGCACGGATCCAAGGGCAATGCCCTGACATTTGCACTGGGGTTCAGCAGGGCTGGGCAGGGCTGGGTGGGTAACAAGTATCTGACACGGGGAGTTTGGGAACTGGGAAGACAAAGGAGAAGGGAAGAATCAACTACCCAAGGGCTACCTGTCGTGGTGAATTCAGATCCTTGGCTAATTAGACAAATACAGGCACTGGTGATACCCTGACAGGGAAGGGATGGTGGTATCCTGACAATGAAGTAATTGTGATATCCCAGCAGTGAAATAATGGCAAATGCGATGGCCCAAGAGGTCATGGTGCAAGGGGAATACAGGGGCCAGAGACTTAGGCAAAATTCCAGATAGGACATCCTCTTTTTCCAAATCTATTTTAACCCAACACAATGCTTGTGAAATGCAAGTCTGGAAGCAAACTTGATTCTGCAATCTCTGCTGAGATTTCTGCATTCTTAAAAGGCATTAATGAACAGAGCAGGGTGGGAGACATCACCACGGTAAGCTCTTTGATAGCCATAGATGCATTGTTCAGCAGAAGAGACACAGAACACAACTATCAAATTTGGATGCTCCACTTGACTTGGGCTCAGCTACACAGGTCAGGCTCTCACTCTTCAGTCTCCTTTTTACTCTTTCTGTTTTCTTACTCTTCCTGCAGCCCCCCCAGACATTTGCTCCCACAACAGTGATGACCAATGTCTTTTTCTCATGAAACCAGTAGGTGTGTTGCAGAAAATAATACACGTTCCTGATTACTCATCCCAGTTTGCAGGAATTATGCTTATTATGGGAGAAACATTAGTAAGGAGACAGAGAATAAGCGGAAGGGAGTAGAAACTGTATTAAGACAATCTGAGCACAGTTTCAGCCACAAAATTCAGGATGAGAGCTTGGTGGTTAAGCTAGCTTTGATCAAAGGCTGCTGACATCCCAAAGAAAACTCTGCAGTCCCTCAGATCCTAGAGGAATCTTGACAAACTATTTTTTACACAGGTTGCATTCAGTTAAATTAGTTTTTACATGCACATAACATAGACTTGTGTATGAGTAAAGACTGTTGCTATGCTTTTCATTGGGTTTGTGTGGGGGTTGTTTTCGCTTGTTTTTTATTAGAAACATTTCCTGAGTCAGGTTCTTGTGAAAATCTGAAAGCTGCATTTCAGTGCCCTGTGTTCAGAATTTTGCTGAAATGCATTTTGATAAAATTTGGCAGCAGCTGACTCTCCCTTTGAGTCACTTGTTTGTTTCTTTGTGTGTGTGCTTGTGTGTGTGCTTGTCTCTCCAAGATGAGAACCAACCAGAAAGATACAGCATTATATTTTCTTATTACAGGCTATTCACCTCTAAGGACAACAGGCCAACAATGGAACCATCAAAAGAGTATCTGTTTGAATACAAGGGGTTTTATTTTAGTGTAAATACGACGCTTGAGCATGTGTCTTCTTTGGAGGATTTTGAAATCAATGACAGTGACATATTTCTAGTTACTTACCCCAAATCAGGTAAGAATGGACTTGTTTCTGGAGGAGGGGGCATGGAAATCTGGCTTTATGCAGCCATCAAACTGCAGAAGTATTGAGGGGTTTCATCTTTCATTTTAGACCTGTTTTAGACTTGTCCCAAAGTAGGTGCAGTGCAGCATTACCCTGCATAGCCACTTCCTGTTTAGCCAGATGCAAGGTTCCAGCTCTTTTCCAACCAGAATGCCCTATCTCATTCTTGGACTCGGTCTTGTAGGTGTACTTGGAGCAAGCTACACACAACTGACCTCCTGTGCCTCACAAAACAGAGTTTCAGCAGAGCTGGGTGTGGGAGTGCTGGAGATGATTGCAGGATATCTGGAATGATTTGTGGGCTCACATGGAGGGTGCTCTGGGGATTATGGCATCCTAAAAGCCACCGAGCTGGAGAGCAGAGCAAATGTGAGTCAATGATCCTCCTTTCAAGTATAAAGAGGTACTGAATTGTACCTAAGGAGCAATACAGGACACTGGTGTGATGAATGCTTCATTCCTGTTTCTGCAGCAAATGCAGCTGACCAACCACCTATCTTCACTGGAAACTTACATGAAATCTAAAGCCTTGACATGCCCAGGGTCACTTTATACTCTAAAACTGGTCTGCCCATTTTTCAAGACTGCATTTCTTTAGTTATTAGCAATTAATGACTTGATCATGCACTAAGCAGTGCTTTTTGACAAAATCCTGGACATCTCTGTTACCAATCCGTGCCTCTGTTATCCTCTTCTGCTCGTGCTCTTGAGAAGCCTCTGTCATTGTCCTTTGGTTTTCTTTAGCAGCCTTCAAGATGCAGCTTTTGGATAACAGAACTGCTGATTTATTAGCATATGTCCTTTTCCTAGGGTCACTGAACACCTTACTGGGGTTCACTATTCCCTCAGGTATTCAGTGAAATATTTGAGGCAGAAAGACATTCTTGACAAAATCCAGGAGTAGGAGGGAGCACCAAGTGTGGCTGTGGTGAAGGTAGGCAGTGGAAGGGACTGGGAGTCCAGGTGATGCTAACTCTCTGTCTAGCAGCACCAGGGTGAGCTGTTCAAGAAAGCCAGAGAGGGAGGATGAGAAAGTATGTAAAGGGTAAATATTTTCTGGCACTGAGATGAGCACACCTTTGGAGCTTTGTGTTGCAAGGCGTTGGCTAACCTGGGGCAGGAAGGACTTGGAAGGTGATTTTGAGTTATAAATTGCACACCATGTCATCACTTGTTCACACCTTTTCCTCTACCCTGCCCCACAATCCTTTCTCCCTCAGCCTTAAACACCCTTCTGTGACTCTCTGCCACTGTGCAGAAAAACTGTCTGGGTTGCTTATGGAGCAAGACAGTATGCACAGCTATGAAATCACTGTGTGTTGCTCTTCTGAATCCCACAGCTATCTCTTTTTCTCCAGAACCAGGAGTTACCCTCCTGGGTGGGATAGTGACAATTAGGCTTCACTTCCAGATGCCTTCCTTTCTCTGTGCTTGTTCAGGGTAACCTACAGCAATGACTCAGTGCTCTTCTGTACTGATGTGAATTCTCTCAAATGTCCTTTTTTACTGACCTGTGGTGTAAAAGGGGGAAGGAATCAGTGCTAGCACAGTGTTAAGAAAGCCAGAGGGCCTGCAGTGAATCAGTTCTGCTCACTGCCTAAGTGAGATAACCATTCAGGATTTGCCTCCCTCCACTACTAGTTGGCACACAAACACATACTGACACCACGGTCAGCCACCTTCAGAGCACTGCCTCGTTCAGACCATCCTTGCCAGGAGCTGTAATTCAGGAAGTTTAGAGAACCTCTTCCCAGATGATAACATTTGTTTTGTGGGGCTCATCTGTGCTTCAGAAACACGGTGTTATCATCTGATTGTTTTGATACATCTCATAGCTGCTTGCAGGAGTGGTGGAAGAAAAGGTCTTTTCCAGATGTACTCAGTAGGAGGTATTTTTAGGTGAATGGCCCACAGAGATACACTCATTCATGTTGCCACGGGAGGGTGAGGACAGGCATGAATTGTGTGCAAGCCGAGTAGAGTGGTTGAGGGGATTGAAGATTTAGTTACTGACCGTGGCTTTTCTGCAAAGATAAAACCAAAATATGCTTCCTTTCTAGCCTCAACAGTCACCAGGACAATGTTTGCTTTATTCAGTACGTGAGGTTGTACCTATACCCACAATGTGAAACTCATTGCAGCTGTGCAGTGGCCTTGTTTATGACAATATAATTGTGTCCCTGCCTATGGCAGGGGGTTGGAACTAGATGATCTTTGAGGTCCCTTCCAACCTTACCATTCTGTGATTCTATGATCCTATAATATACTCTCTTTAATCAAAGAAAAATAAAATAAAGCAAGGTTCAAATAAAAAGGTTTCCTTCTCAGGAACTGTGTGGACTCAAAACATTTTGAGCTTAATAATTCACGAAGGCCACCGTAATGGAACGGAAAAAATAGAGACCATGGAGAGAATCCCATGGCTGGAATACAAGACAAGCACTAAGGATTATACAAAGCTTCCTTTGCCTCGTGTTTTTGCCACCCACCTGCCTTACTACTTAGTCCCAAGAGACCTGAGAAACAAAAGAGCATCTGTAAGTGATGATTATTTTTTTTACAACTTCCTTAAACCAAATCACACCAACTTGTCTCAGTGAATTGGTTCAAATTCTATCCTTTTCCAGCTCCCCCTGTCTCACTACAAATGCCACCTGCTTTGTGTAGGTGTGGAGATGAGGAACCTTCTAAAGCTCTGCTCCCTTCTGCTGAAGCTCTGGGGCTCAGAGCAGTTAGAGAGAGGAGTGGTGCACCCCAGGGGCATCTGCCAAGGTCCAAGGCTTTCAGTGATTTTCCCCTCATGAACGTGACAGCTCCCGGCAAGCCTGACAAAACATCCCCCACACTGAGTAGGATGAGACTGTAGTTGGTGGAGGGGGAATGTGAGAACTGTTCCTTCTTGCTTCCCATTGCTGGGAGTTTCTGAATAGGATTCTCCATCATGAACTGTGCCATAGCTCAGGGCCTAGCTCCCATGCAAAACATTTCCTTAGAGACAGATGCAACCAGCCTACTACACTAAGGGTTGCTGGCAGGACATGGGCTTATGGTGTGCTGGGCTGAGGCTAATTGGAATATTTTAATGGAAAAAAAAAACAGATTATAGGCTGTGAAAAGCAAACACTTGTGATGTCTTCTTCACTCATAGGCTTGCTGAGATGCACAAAAACAAAGACACAAACATAGATAGGACAGAGAGTCTCTCTCTTGTGGAGCTGCTGTGTCTACTGGCCTTCTGCTGTGTAACATAACTGATTATGCTTCTAACCCCACTTGCCCATCCTCCAAACTCACCCTGCATATAAGGCAGACCCTGGGGTAAGGTAGAGGGGTGGAAAAAAGGTGAAAGGGTGTTTGGGAGCCCCTCCTGGGGACTCTGATTTCTGAGAGGGGTATTGTGTTTCTGTATTACCTTTAACTTGTATATTTCTGTAAATATTCATATATATATATTGTGTGTGTGTGTGTATATATATATATGTATATATATATATATGTATATATATATATATATATGCCTGTAAATTGGGCTAAGCTGTAAACATAGCTTCATTCCTTAACTTCCAGCCAGCTGAGTCTAGTCTGGGTGATTTTCATAATGTCGGGGGACAGGGAACTCCCAGACCATCACATATGGGAAGCCTGAAGATATATGTGGGATGTGTACTTCTAACAGCACAGAGAGGATTGCCTTAGCCTCTTTAAAGCAATCGGTTCCTGTGCTCCCTGGCAAAGGTTCTCATACTTCTGCTATTCTTTCTTATGGTGGTCCCAATGGCTCTGCCCTTACCATCCTTGTTCCTGATGCAGAGCTTCCCAAGACTGAGCAGAGAGCTGTGGCTGCAGAGACAAACCCCTAGTGCTGCTCCTACCTTCTGCAGATAGAGGGGCAAAGGGAAAGTGCAATGTGCTCACCATTTTCTTCACAGCGTCAGTGAAGTGTGGAAGAGAAAGCTCATGAGCAGAAGATTTGAAATTCAAGTGATTCCCAACAAGGAATGAGAAAATTGCCCAGAGCACACATGCCAGAGGACATGGAGTTTGTTGTCATTTAAGAAAACTATTGCTTGTGGGAGGGATCTTTTACACTTCTGCTTGAGTATGTCGCTTAGATTCTTTGTCTTATATCAAACCACACAATAACTTTTTCTGTGATTTCAGGTAAGACGTCTTTGAGTTTTCCTGGAGCATATTGAGGAATTCTTATTCTATATACCTTGGAAATAATGGGTTTGGTTTTGCTAAAGATAATCAGATAGTTTTGCACCATGCAGGAACCAAAAGCCATCATTTTAGCCATTCAGAAAGGCAGTTCAAGAACAGGATCCTCCACTGAAAGACTGCAACTCCAGAAATGCCACCACAACCAGACTGACAGCACTGCCTCATCCAGAATTTACTTCAGGCTGCTTCTGTACACTTTCAGTGGGACATGTATGGGAAAATGCAGCATAATGGAGCCCTTGAATATCTCTGAGATTCATCTTCTTATTGTTTTGCAGATAATTTATGTTACCAGGAACCCTAAGGATGTTATGGTCTCTTACTATCACTTCTCCAAGTACATGAACACACTAGAGGAAATACCAGATTTCAACCTTTTTATGGAGAGGTTTTTAGCTGGCAAAGGTAATCTCTTTCACTAAGGAGCCCAAATCCTGTTCCATGGCCTTGGATTAATTTGAGAATAATTATCCCAATAAATAGGAATTACCAGGTCCTCAACTATGCTGTCCCCTGAAATCAAAGCTGCAGAGGTTGCCTGAGCTGGACACAATTTTCTGATGAAAGCTGGTGTCAAAGGAGTAGCATAGCCATGGCTTTGCTGCTCCCCAACATCATGCAGGCTGCTTATTTTATCTAAAGTGGATGCTGGTCCAGAATATAACCATTATGACTCAGAATCCCTTAACTCCTCCTGCACTGAACCCATAAGAATGGGCACTGTACAGTCAAGCTAGAGAAGTAATTTTTTTGCTTCTAGCAGGACTAGTTCAGACTCCTAGAAGCAAAAGGGGATTTGCCACATGAGCTCAGAGAACTGACACAAAGACTGTGAGCATGTGTCCCAAAAATCCAAAACAATCTCTAAAAGAAACTCTTTCAAAGACCAAACTAACTGATAAGTTCGTGGCTTTACTGCTGGCTGCTAATAGTATTTATCTTTCTGTTTGTTTGCTTTGTCTCAATGATTTTCCATGCTAAGTTCTTGGCAGTTCTTGGATAGATCACGTTTCAGGCTGGTACAGTCATGCAGAGGATTTCAATATACTCTTCCTGACCTATGAAGAGATGAAAAAGGTGAGATCAATTACTTTCACTGTATTCAAGATATTCTTTTTCTATCTTGAGCACATTTTCAGATGGTTCTGTGTAATTACACTTCATACTGGGAAGAGCTTAATCTCAAACTAAGACTTGTGAGAGGTTGAATATCTGTCTTACTGCTCCAAGGTCTGATTACTAGACAATTATTAGGTAAAACACATTCCAATAGGACAGAAAGTATCTTTACTGTCATTCTTTACAGGAGATTCCACCTCAACACAAGGGTGAACTTCTTTAAGGGTCCCAGAGCACAGGCACAAGGTCCCCAGAGAGGCTGTGAAGTCCCCTTGTCTAGAGACATTCAAAGCCCATCTGGATGCATTCCTATGTGACCTGAGCTAGACTGTATGATCCTGCTCTGGCAGGGAGGTTGGACTCGATGATCTATTTTGGTCCCTTCTAAGTCCTGACATCCTGGTATCCTGTGTGATCCTTTCTGAAACAGCACAGACCCGAACTTTTGGCAGTATCTTCAACAGGAATATTGTGCTTGTAATGAGAGTGCCACTGAGGGAGAGAAGTGCTGAAGAGGCACACTTTGAAGTACTTGAGGAGCTCTCACAATGCTGACCAGAAGTTTCCAGCTTGGTGGCTGCCCACTCCTGTATGTGACTTCTCAGTCCACCCTGGGGGCAAGCCTCAGAGCACCCCAGCCACAGGATTGCTCCCTCAACCTTTAGAGCCTGGGGCTGCTCAGATGGAGCTCCTTGCTAGGACAACAAGACCAACAAAAGCACCTATGGGTCAAGCGCCTTCACAGTGACAGGCACAATTCCAGGGGTGACTTTGCCAGGGCAGGTAACACGAGATGCAGGCTGAGTTTGCAGAGTGGGGAGAGCACTGGATGCCCACATCCTCAGGGGCATGCTGCTGCAGTGAGGTAGTGCCACTGCTCTCCAGTGTCCCGACTGATGCAGGCAAGACTAGGCTCAAGCTGAAGTGGTCAGTTTGGCACCCAAATATATAGAATCATAGAATGGTAAGGTTGGAAGTGACCTCAAAATTCACCCAGTTCCAACCTCCTGCCACAGGCAGGGACACCTCCCACTAGAACAGGTCACTCAAGGCCTCATCCAACCTGGTCTTGAAAACCTCCAGGGAGGAAGCAGCCACAACCTGCCTGGGCAACTTGTGCCAGTGTCTCACCACCCTCACTGCAAACAACTTCTTCCTAACATCCAGTTTCAATCTCCCATCTTCCAGCTTAAACCCATTGCCCCTTGTCCTGGCATTACCAGACCCTACCAATAGTCCCTCCTCAGCCTTCCTGTAGACCCCTTCAGATACTGGAAGGCTACTCTCGTGGAAGCCTTCTCTTCTCCAGGCTGCAGAGCCCCAACTCTCTCAGCCTGTCCTCAGAGCAGAGCTGCAGCAGTCCTCTGAGCATCTTTGTGGTCTCCTCTGTATTGGCTCCAACACTTCCATGTCCTTCCTGTGCTGGGGGCTCCAGAACTGCACACAGGACTCCAGGTGGGGTCTGATGAGAGCAGAGCAAAGGGGCAGAATCCCCTCCCTTGCCCTGCTGCCCACACTGCTCTTGCTCAGCCCAGCACTGTGACCTTTACTATCCTGCATTCCTCTACTGCATGCAGTTGCTCTTTGCATCATTGAGACTCCTCAGAGTAATGCTATTGCAGGATCTCCGAAGTGCTGTGCTGAAGATCTGCAAGTTCCTAGGCAAGAAGCTGAGTGAAGAGGAATTGGACAGTGTTGTGAGACAGGCTTCATTTGAGAACATGAAAAAAGATCCCAGGGCCAACTATGAGAACCTGCCAGATGACGTGGTAGCTAAAGACAAGGGCACTTTCCTCCGGAAAGGTAAAGTGGAAGCAATCTCCTGCATCAGATATTTAGTGCCACACTTGGTGTGAGACAAACCCAGATCTTGGCTGGAACGCTCCATTTTCAAAGGCAGAGTTCAAGTTAGTTGCAAATTAAGTTTAGGTGATCCTTGAGGTCCCTTCCAACCTTACCATTCTAAGTTCCTAAGAGCAGTTTTCTTGCTATGGTATCAGTGATTTCATCACAGAAATAAATAAGATCATAGAAATAAATAAGATTTATTGGGTTGGAAATCATCAGTTAAAGCTTTGAGTAGCTCGAGCAGTCATAGAATCATAGAATCATAAGGTTGGAAGGGACCTCAAAGATCATCCAGTTCCAACCCCCTGCCATAGGCAGGGACACCTCCCACTAGTACAGGTCACTCAAGG
>VWZE01020951.1:300455-327160 GCA_013396675.1 Eubucco bourcierii | reverse complement strand
TTGTTGGAGCGGGTCCAGAGGAGGCCACAAAGATGATCAGAGGGCTGCAGCAGCTCTGCTCTGAGGACAGGTTGAGAGAGTTGGGGCTCTTCAGCCTGGAGAAGAGAAGGCTTCGAGGGGACCTGATAGTAGCCTTCCAGTATCTGAAGGGGGCCTACAGGAAGGCTGGGGAAGGATTATTTACAAGGTCCTGCAATGACAGGACAAGGGGCAATGGGCTTAAACTGGCAGAGGGGAGATTTAGACTAGATGTTAGGAGGAAGTTCTTTACAGTGAGGGTGGTGAGGCACTGGCACAGGTTGCCCAGGGAGGTTGTGGATGCTCCCTCCCTGGATGTGTTCAAGGCCAGATTGGATGAGGCCTTGAGTAACCTGTACTAGTAGGAGGTGTCCCTGCCTATGGCAGGGGGTTGGAGCTAGATGATCCTTGAGGTCCCTTCCAACCTTACCATTCTACGATTCTATGATTCTATATGGAAAAGCAAATGTCACATTTTATCCTTTGACAGCTAAAGTAAACCTTTCTTTCCCTCATACTGAAAAAAATATGAGGAAAAAAGAAGTATGAGAAAACACCAAAAGAAATGTCATGTAGGACCTCAGAATCCATTTGGAGAATGAATTAACAAGTCCCAGAAGCAGTTATCCTTCCTCCCACATACGACCAAAGTAGGAGCTCAGGACCTCACTGTTTCAATTTTTACAGCTACCAGAGCCAGTGTGTGTTTATAAAAACACCTTTACAGACAGTTTATCTGCTTACATACATGCATCTGCTTTCAAATTTCAATTTTAAAAGCAAGATGAAGCCTTGCATGCTTTCAGACTTTCTTCTCACAGGATCACAGGATGTTAGGGGTTGGAAGGGACCTGGAATTGACCATGCCAATCTAAGGAGAGAGCTTGGATTCCTGCCGTTTTATTAGTGTGTATAAACAGTGACATCTTCTGGCCACTGAAGAAGGTTCTGTTCTTTCCCTGGATTTCAAAGATCCTTTTAAAGTTTCCATCTAAAAGACAATGCCATAAAATGGTGTAAGCTGTGAAACTGAAGGAACTTATTCCATGGCATTGTACTATTAAACTCCAGTTAGTAACCTGTTACACTTATGACAGAATGCAAACAGCAATAAGAACAGGAGGTTTTAATCACTGATAACAACAGGATTAAAATTACTACATTAAACCAAACTAATCTGGGCACAGAACCCAAATATAGAGGTGGTCTGTTCCTCCCTTGAGACAGAAAATGTTCCATCAACACAACTTTGCTTTTACATCTTCACTTTAGGCATCCTGGAGGATGTCATTGCAAGACCTTGTCAATAGTCCCTCCCCAGCCTTCCTGTAGCCCCCTGCAGATCCTGGAAGGTTACTATCAGGTCTCCTGGAAGCCTTCTCTTCTCCACGCTGCACAGCCCCAACTCTCTCAGCCTGTCCTCATAGCAGAGCTGCTGCAGCCCTCTGAGCATCTTCATGGCCTCCTCTGGACCTGCTCCAACACTTCCATGTCCTTCCTGTGCTGGGGGCTCCAGAACTGCACACAGGACTCCAGACCAACTCAAGCTCAAGACTGCTTCTAACTATGCCTTAGTACCCTGAAAATGTTTTGCTTGGTTTTGAAAGTGTAAATCATTTCTGTTCAGTCTGGAAACCAGTACACTGGCACAGCATACTGAGGTAAGATGGTACACCAGAAATACAATACACATTTTGCTTAGGATGTTTGGCTTATTTCAAGCCACTGGCTTTCAACTGTGGAAGCAATCAGAAATTTACCTTCCTCCAAGAACTGGATGTCAGAGGTGTCGAGATTGTGATCCATTTCAAACAGCTGCTTACCTAGAAATAAAATGATAAGTAGTATACAAGCAAGTAACAACAACCCAAACTCCTACATATGCTTGAATAACCTGAAGTTGCTGACAATCCAGTGCAATGAAGGCCAAATCAAGGAACTACTTGATGTAGATTCTGTCTGATGCTTTACAAACACAAACTGTTTCTGAAAGAACAATACTTTCCAGGAGTAGTGTGCTGGTTTGAGGCTAATTGGAATATTTTAATAGAGAAAATTACACTATAGGCTGTGAAAAGAAAACATGGTGATGTCTACTTCACTCATAGGCTTGCTGAAAAATTGTTTGGGAACAATAACCAAAATACAGATAAGTCAGTCTCTGTCTGTCGCTTGCTGGGAGAGCAGCTGGGGTGGTCTAGCAGCTTCTGGCTCTGGCTCCTCTGCCCATTAATTTTCACTAACCACTTTTCTTCTAGGCTTGCTGAGATGCTTGGGAAAAAGAACTCAAAACATTAGATAAGGCAGTCTCAGCCTGTCTCTCTCTGTGGGCACAGCATCTCAGGNTTGTATATGTCTGTAACTATTCCTGTCTATAGTGTATATCTCTGCTTGTACATTGTGCTGAGCTGTAAACAGAGCTTCAGTCCTTAACTTCCAGCCGGATGAGTTCTAGTCTGGGTCATTTTACAAAGTGAGGGGGGTGGGGAACTCTCAAACCATCACAAGTAGCTCCAACAGATTGACAGACAGACAGATAACACACTCTGTGGCACAAAACCAAAGCAGCACAGTTTGGGAACCTTAATAACTTTAAAAGAAACCCTGAATCTATTAGCTTTAGCCCCCAGTCAGCACTTTAAAAAACCCTTCATGCACCACAGAGGACAATAATAAAATACTGCATTAAGAATTTGTTTACTACCATCATTTTTCAGTGTAAAAAATTACTTTTCAGGCTTGTTACAGTCCAGTAACACTGTAAAAGCTCCAAGACCAGTGTTGACTCATACCGCTTAATTTGTTTTTGCCCGCTTGTTCTTCTTCTTTCATTTTTTTCCTTTTTATTTCTAGGAGTTCTGCATCAAACTTTGCTTTCCAATTTAGGAAATTCTCAATGGTAACAGGAGTGCCATGAAAACGTTGCTGAAAGAAGAGAAAACAAGGCTGCAATCACAATTTGCAAAGTGAGAAGTGAAGATGAGCGTTTCTCTTAATTATTTCAATTACAGTGTTCCAGCAGCACTGCTTGCTGTGAAGTATTCCCACAAATTAATCCTAACCCTGAGAACATACAGAGAACACATTCTTACTGGGGTTTTTTTGGCATGGGACTCTCCCTTCTTAGAGTTGTAATGAAGGGGAAAGTCCAATGGGAATAAACCTACCTACTACTTCTGGACCTTTGGGATGTGTCCCTGCCTATTGCAGGGGGTTGGATCTAGATGATCCTTGAGGTCCCTTCCAACCTTACCATTCTATGACCTACAGTGCAATGGTCAGAAACACCACACTAACAGAGCTTGTCCATAAGCAGGCAGAGTTTCTTATCTGCAATCTACACTGCAATGTCTTCCATTAAAATAATTGAATCCTTCTGTCTTGTTGAGACACAAAAAAAGGATTTTTTTTGCCCAGGTATTTTTCTGTCATTTTCAGAAATACTGAGCCCTTCAAGTCCCATCACCCTCTAGCTATTTCTGAAGAAGAAAATAGACACAGTAGTTGGACTTATCACAGTACATTCCATGAGTGGAAAAACTCTTCCTCACTGGCTGATAAAGAGGACATGCACTCTGTGGACAAACCAGTCCTGAAGACTTGTCCCAATGCTTGCACCCTACTCGCTCAGCTACCAAGAGTGGGACTTCCTCAGACCATGCAGCCTGTATGCAGCAGTCTGTATTCTAGTTGTTCCCCAACTCCTCTTGCCTCTTCAAGGGAAAAACATGGCTACAGCCAGATTTAATTTTGATTTCACTCTGATTTCATTTGGGAAGAACCTCTGCCTTCAGAAGCAATGCTAGAAGGGACTGTGAACACGAACCAAGTCTCTGAAAAGACTGTTTCAGAAAACATGGGGGAGACAAAGCACTTAAATACATTAAAATTCTTGAGTTTCAATTATATCAGCTTTGGGATAGATACACCTCTCCCACTGTGACTGAGAACTGCTCCTGCATCAAACCCACACATTTTAAAAAAGCTGGCATTTTGAGTTGAAGACATCACTTTACATACTTTCTCCTCTTCTTCTGCTTCTCTTTCTTTCTGTTTCTTTTCCTCTTCTCTACGCGTTTTTATTTGATCCACAATTTCATTTAATTTCTCCTGTACTGCTGAGACTAGAGTGAAGATCATTACCATTCCTAAATTTTCTTCTGCCTACAACACAAAGAAAGCAACTGAAACCTTCAGCAGCTGAATGCATAAGTGTTTAGAAAGCAGTATGCTGTGCAAATGCAGATAACAGCACTAGATGCACTACTTTCAGAAGTTCACTGTAAAATTCAAGTCCGTTAGACAGTTAATGCAGTTAAAATTACCCCCAAAACAGGTCACAGCAAAACTCCAATGCTGAACAACTATGGTCAGGGTATCAATATATCATACACATCTGGAATGTTCAGTAGGAATTCAACTTCAAGACTTGAATGCCATAAACCATAAGAGAAAAGAGTCACTCAGAACCTCTCCTCTCCTGAAATGGTTTATTCCTTAACCCCACTTGATGCCTCCCTGAGGTGGGATAGATTCCCAGAAGAAAAGCAAGCAATAAAATCCCCCCTCAGTCTAAGGTAGGGAAGGTTATATGAAACTGAAAACAAAGAATGCCTGTTCAACACATTATAGCAATTTGAAAGCAGGGAGTACTTGTGAAGAATCCCTGAAACCAAAGTGTTTCCTTCTCATTCCTTCCCAGTGCACTCTCACCGATCTCAATGGCTGAAGAGATTCTCCCTCTAACAGTTATGTTATAAAAATAATCAAGGCTCAATGTAGCATTTTTAAATATTTCCAAACAAGAGGTTTATTTCTACAAATACTACACATAGCTAAATAAACTCACCTTAAGCCAGAAATGCAAAAGATGGAAAGCCCTAGAGCACTTCATTTCAGTGTCATACCTGGACACACTACATTAGCCTGTTTTACCTCATTAAAATAATTCACCTCAATAATGTCATTTATCATACTCAAACCTCCAAGTCAGTCACCAAAGTACGGAATGGGCTTCAAATCAGTACCTCAGGAAACAAGAGATTTCAGAGAGAAAGTCTGGCTAGAAGGTGAAGTGATAATTGAACTGAGATATTATGTTTTCCTTACCTGTTGTTCTAGTAGTTTTAGTATGTCTGTGACATCGTTGTCATCAAGATTCTCCTGTGAGACAATTTCATAAAGTGGAGTTTCATCAGGGTATTTTTCTCTGTAGGTAAATTTAAGGGTTGTCTGAACAGCTACAAGGTAAAAAAATAAAAATGTATTTTTATGGTGATAACTCTGTGTAACTTCAATTGTATAGTTTTCTATTGCATCAGCAGCTTGAAGATTTTAACACCTAAAATAATCTTGTCTAAAAGGACTGGTTATCTTACCCAGGTATTAAAATTGTATGACCAGATTTAAATACAATGAGAAAGTAAAACTATCAAGTTTACCCTTACATCAACTATTACAGGCCATTAATGTACTAAAAGGGCTTTAGGAAGACTGGAAAATTTGTGGCACAGTAGGTACTACAGTAGTCATCTCTTTTTCCTCATATTCCACCTGAAGTTGGAGAAAATCAGGAAGAGTTTTAACTACAGACCTAGAGAGAATTCCAGCATATTCATGCTTTCATTCCGTGTGCCTGGTTGGAGTATCAACCTTTGTTTTGGGTAGACCATACGAGGACACAGTATCCAGTACAAGTTACTAAGTGGAAAACCACTTAAGGAGAACGCACTTATCCTGGAGCCACACAGAGCTAGGATAACATGGAAACAAAGCAAAACAGAAGCAAGTTCCTTTCATGCATCCCATCAGAATGCCAGGGAGAAAACTCCCTTCAGGTCCTCAAGATTCACATTTCTGGCAGGCCAGCAGTCTCTTCACCTTGCTCCAAGCAGGACTGGCTCTTTTCAAACTGAAAGACTGAGCACCTTCTGATACAGCAACCCAGAACAGCAGCTCTGAAGCCTATGTGAAGGAAGGGTTACTTAGAACAAGCCCACACAAGCACTGAGGACCCACAGCTTGTTGCTCTGGAACTGCTCTTTGAGGGCAGCATGCTGACAATGCTCAACTCTCCCATGTGGCTGGTTGCTAGAAAAAAAAACAACTCTCATATCCACAAGTTCCTACTGGGATGATGACAGCTCATATTATTTGAAGTTATGCTACAAAGCATTTGAGGTTCAGCATGGCAGCAAACAGGCCTGGGGAGAGACTGCAACACTTCTGCAAACCAAGCCAGCACCTTTGAACTGCACTTTCTGAGGAATGCTTGCTGGATCAGGCCCAGAAGAGGACTTAGGCATACCTAGCTGCTGGCAACAGAATTAGGCTTACACAGAACCCCCCCTACAGATGTTAAAGACATGACCAACTTACTTTCATCATTTTCTCCTGCTTCAGATGTCACAGTGATGGTAAAAGTTGTTGGATTTTCTGACAACACTGTTGAAGGAAAAAAAAAAAAAGAGACAACTACTTCTTCATATCATTAAAATTGAACTTCTCAGGGACTAATGAAGCAAGGAAGGTCTTGTTATGGTGTTAAAGAAACTTTTAATATTGCTTTCAATTAACCCTATTAATATTTCTTTCAGTTAACATATGGCATGATGCCACATCTGGAGTGCACTTGGAATGTAAGCATATAACATCAACAACATCAAAAGGTTTGTCTGTTACAAAGTTTTCTCTTCTGCAAGTTTCACTTTTCCAAAAAGTGCAAATCTACCTCCCATCAAACGACTTGTGTCAGCACCCTGGATGTGGGTAGAAAGCTCCCAAAGCTAATTTGTTTCATTACACCAGATATGTGTGATGAGCAGGCAGTGCACTCTTGACCCTGAACTATTTTTACAGTACCTCTGCACCTATTTCTGTATTCAGGACAGCTTAATGTATCAAATGCTTCTTAAAACACAAAGTGCTTTCGTACAGGGAAGTACCAACCAAGTTATGTACTAGGATGAAATTGTGTGTGAACAAGGTTGACAACAAGCAGCTCTATAAAATGCCCTGTGACCTGAAATTCCACAAACTAGAAACCTTGTTGCACAACTGTGGGTTGAAAAGCATATTCCCAGATAGGGACTGCTCTGTATCACTGCTACAATCCATGTCCAATCTAGTATATGTAATCTAACAGCATTAATTGAATTTTGCCCAAGTGCTAATATTCTACTACCACAATCTTTTTAACTCCCTTTTCTTTTAGGTGTAACAGCATCACATGAATGAAGAATAACTCATTCATGAATAAGCATTAAAATAGAGGCTATATGAAAATATATTATAGTAAGTAATTCAGCACCTTCAGCTATCACAAATCAGTTCATATACCTTTACCATAAACCCTAAAAGCTAGAAGATTTTCAGATTAAAGCAATAGGCAAGCACAGAGGGTAATAAATGTGTGATTACTGTCAAGTAGGGTATGTTGGGACTTCAGGCAGAGTAGATACTGTGCAGCTAGGAAACAGAAAACGTACAATTTTTTCTCCATTAAAATTCAGAGATTGCACTGGTTTGGAAGGGGCCCTTAAACACCATCTTGTCCTGCCCCTCTGCAAGTGAGCTAGATCAGGCTGAGTATCTCCAGGGACAGGGCCTCAATCGCATCCCTGGGCAACCTGTTCCAGTGTTCCATCACTTTTCTTCCTTATGTCCAGCCTAAATTCACCCTGCTCCCAGTTTCAGACCATTGCTTCTCATCCTATTGCTACAAGCTCTTTTAAATTGTCCATCCCCAGCCTTCCTGTAGGTCCCCTTCAGACACTGAAATGCAACTATAAGGTCTCCCCAGAGCCTTCTCCTCTTCAGGTTGAACAGCCCCAATTTCCTTCAGTCTGTCTTCATAGGTGAGGTGCTCCATCCCTCTTACCACTTTTGTGACCCTCCTCTGGACTCGCTCCATCATGTCTACAACTCTCTTTTTGGAGGTCCCACAGATGGACACAGTACTCCAGGTGAAGTCTCACCAGAGCAGAGGGGCAGAATCACCTCTTGACCTGCTGGCCACACTTTTCTTGATATAGCCCAGGATGTGATTTGCCTTCTGGACTTCAAGTGTACATTGTTGGCTCATGTCCAGCTTCTTGTCCACCAGCACCCCCAAGCCCTTTCTGCAGGGCTGCTCTCAATTCTGGCCAGGATGCCAGATACTCCTAACTGCTTGCTGGTAACTAGGAAGCCCTGAAAATCTGACGGACCAATGTAGGAGTGTAACATATTGCACGTAGGAACTAAAGCTCGCCTTTGTTCCACCACAGACATACCATGGAAGAAGCCGACACCGGCAACGCACTGAGAGGCAACGGCACCCTCCCGGGCACCCCACACTGCCTGCGGTACTCTCCGGGGCTGCGAGGAGCCGATACCAGCACGGAAAACTGATCCAGCCAGAAAGCAAGCCCCGAGTATCCAGCTAGGGCCACACCTTGTGAAAGGCTTTTCCAGAAAGCATCACCCAAAGAGCATCACCCTTCCAACAGCCCCACCTCGGGCTCCCGCCGAGAGGCGTGTGTCGGCGCCGGGCTGCCGAACCCCGCCGCTGAGCCGGCCCCGCCAGCCCGCACCGACACCTCCTCGAGAAGCCCCATTCGGGGTGTTGTTTTCTCTCGCTTCGGGGAAATAAAAAAAGTTAGCAGAAATATCCGAGCCGTGCAGCCAGCAGATGCCCGAAAGAGCCCGGACGGCCACGGCACGCAAGGCAGCCGTCTCCCGGCGGGGCCTCCCGATCCTCCCTCACACCGGCTCGCCACAGCCGAGCGGCGCAGCGAGGCTCGGGCTGCGACGCTGCTCACCCGTGAAGGAGTCCGGGTAGATGGACTCCAAGGCCTCCAGCTCGTTGCGCTGCTCTTCGCTGTAGTCGGTCATCGTCGCCCGCCGCCGCCGTCAGCCATGGGCCGCTTGCACCGCCGGCCCGCGCCTGCGCGCTGCGCTCGGGAACCGGCTAGGCATGCCTGGCCCCGGCCGCAATCGGCGGTGGATGGCTTTGGTCTGAGCGATCGCACCAGGAGCGCCTGTCCTTGGCAGTCAGGTTCGGGATTGTGCTCGCTGGGGCAGCTGCCTGGCTGCGCTAGTGAACTGTGCAGCGCTGTTCACCTACGCTTGAGGATTCGGCTGAAAGACCTAGGGGAGGATAGATGAGAATTTGTGCAGTTCATTGAAAGCTACACCGCTTCCCTGCTTTCCAGCACATGCAACCTTTGCGCTTGCTTAGGGTTAGACGCTTAAATCTCCAAGTTTCAAAGACACTTAGCAAGACCTGCCATTTAAATTCTGACTTCTGCATTTTGCAGCAAGATGTACTTGAAGAATTGTATTTTGCTACTTAAGCGCTCCGGGGTTGTTGAGCAACAGGAGTTCTGTAATCTAGCCTGTTGCTCTGTAGCACAGACCTACCTTGGCAAAGCAATAGGAGAAACAGTAGGAAAAAATAACAGCATTTATTTTTACACCTTAAGAGTTAGAAATGTCTGCCCAGGGAGTCCAGAGGAGATGCAGTCACATCATCATAACCACGCTGCAGTGCAAACACATCGTTAAGCCTTCACTGACTAATTTGGTGGGTTTTGATCACAGCAATATTTATGGGCACAGCAGCACAACCAAATGCTTAGTTTTATAGAGGCAAAGCAAACTTGACGGCCTAGAGTGAGATTTGTTCCCCATTCGGTATGGCTCTTTATACAGTAGGCAAACACACGAGCTCCTGGGAACTTTTGAGGTGTACCTAACAGCAGCAGACTTAACTTCTCCACTGCTTTCAGTAAGAATACATTTAATTTCACATTTCTACATGTGAAGTGTTTGTCCATACAGTTGCACACACCCGTCCTGTGTATCTCAGTGGACATCTTACCTCCTTACCAGAATTGGGAGTTCCCTCAGCACTGTATCTACACTCAGCCTTTGCTGCTAAAGTTACCCCCTACACAGACTCAGCTCAGTAGCTTTTATTCATACAAGACGGACACGGAAGACTAGAGTTCTGCTAGAACTCACAGAAACAAAGCTGGGTGTCTGCTTTTGCTCTGTTCAGGATGAATCAGACTTACAGGATCAAATCAAAGTATAGCTATTAACTTGTAACGATTTTTTTAATGGAAGGAAAGAAAAAACATTTGGGAACACCGCTCTCTTCCAGTAGGTACTCATTCTTTTAGCACAAGTGTTAGAAAGCTGACAGCTGCAGTTGAAAACAGTCCACCCTAAACTAGACATAGACTATCACATCCCACAGGAGTCAGACACCATTAGAGAAGCATCTGTAAGCACATGCTAAAGGACATTAACAACATACATTTGCTTCAGTAGTTTACATATCAACATTATGCATTATGCTGCGCTCTGATATGGAGCTAGACAGGTCCTGCTTTTCCACAAGGTGATGGTGGTAATTTGGACACTCAGACCTGTGTTCTGGTCACAGGATCTTCATCAGTCTCCAGGTATTTTCCAGTTGCAGACTCCCTGAGTGCCCAGTCATGGAGAAGGCTGTAGTCATAGTGCTCCTCATCCACTCGTTTTAGGAAGGCCAGCCCAGAAATGGCTTGCCACTCCCGGAGAGATGGGATGCGGATTGCCTTCACCTTTGTGCTCCCGGGGACAAAGCCAAAGAACTTCTTTACATGCTGCATGGCATAGAGCCTGGAGTGCTGGTCCATTGCTTCATCAAAAAGCTCCTGCTCATTATGAACGTAGTTAATCCAGTATCTGAAATGTAGAAAGCTGAGTGGGGAGAGGCAGCTTGCCAAGCAGTAAGAGAGGAAGACAGTGATGACGACCACAGCAATCAGAAACCAGCCAGCCACCTTAAAAAGAAAGACCAAAACAACCTGTTACAGCTGAGAATACTCACAGTGGTAACTTCAGAGCAAGAGAAAATCTGTTAGGTGGTCTTTGCTTTTCCTGAATAAGGTTAACAAGGTAAAAGACTGGTAAAGGTATGTGTCCATCAAACCCAGTCCCTGCCAACTGGAGGTAACCACATAGTAAAATCTCTTTTTCTATCCAGTTTGTGTAATTCTGTTGTATAATTTCTAAAAGGTTTTGCCACCACAGGTAGTAGCAGAAGGGAAACTTCTAATTCCCAGCCTGTATTAGATTATAGTCTTTTTAAAAATCAGTTTTGTCTGAAGTGAGGACTTAGTGCTGCCCCTATTATTTACCCAGAGTATAAGCTTTTAGAGTTGAGTCTGATCTAAACCCCAGAAGTTTTGTTTGTTTTGCTTGGATCTCTTGCAGTCTGAGCAATTTAGGCACATGCTTCTTATCCTTGAATGAAGGAACTTCATACCCTCTCTGGTTTTTGAACTTGCATTTGTCTTACTTGATAGTACTTTCCAAGATGCTACCCAAGGAAGACTTATATCCTCCAGCTGCAGGTCACAATCTGGAGAACCAAACAATTATATACCTACAGTACAATTCTACTTACAGAAACAAAGCAGGCTTCAAAACACAGATTTGACACTCAAGGCAGAAGATACTGTTTCTGCTTTATCCTAACACTTTGGTGAATTAAGTCTTGTTCTCATCACAAAACCTGCAGGCAATAGAAGCAACTTGAGTTACTCACTTGTGACTGGTAACGAAGAAGGAGAATCACTTCATCTCTTGCCCGGGTCAGCTCTGGAGGAACTAACTGACTGCATGGAAATTCAGCCAGTGTTGTTTTGCGTTCACTAACAGTAGCATTAGCTCTGTAATAAGGCACGGAGACAAACTCACTCATGGCACAGACATAGTATGAGCCATTTATCAGGGTGACTGCTAGCCACGTTACTGGAGCAACCAGAGCTCTCCCAGTGATGCTGCACAAGACAAAGCAGATGAGTTTGCACTGCAGTAACCTGTTTGGTTTAGCCTCCTGGAGAGGAGAACTTTTGCCTGTAACTAGCCTCCAAGTCTGGTTATTCAGGGCATAGCCAACGATGAGAAGGATCAGGGCAGGAACCCCTAGGAAAGCCAGCCCATAGATAAGGTTCTGCCCAGTGTGACAGGGACAGCTGAAGGTGAAAAAAGAGAAAAGCTGCTGCCCACCAATTGTCAACATTGCAATGATGGCATTGGAAAAAATGGCCTCTTTGCCCTTTAGAAAAGTTAGCCACTTGGGAAGGAAAGTCATTTTAGGTCTTACTCTTCACTAAATACTTCTGCTTTAAGTCAATAATAGCTTTTTGCTATATCTAGTTAATGGCAGACTAGAACAGAACAAACTCCAGCAGCTTCAAGAACAACTCAAACCGAACAAGCCTACAAAGACTTAAAAAACCACAAGCACAACCCCAAAAGACTCCTGCTCCCTCTTCCACTAATGTTTTGATTCTACTCCCTGACAGCCAGAAGCCTCTTTGCTAGCTTTAAATATACTTGTAAACATCCAATCATGTGTTTTAATTGCTTCACTAATTCATCTCAGCAGTTGGGGAACATTTAGCTTCTAGGCAATTGTGAGCCCTGCCAGCCCCTTGCTAATTGTCTGAAACTAGCAATCCTCTCTACCTTTTGGATGACATGCAATGCGATCAAGCTGATGATTATCCTGTCAGGGTTAATTGGCAAGCTGTTTCCTAATCAATAGCAATTAACAGAAGCATAGTGTGACACTAGGGAAAAAAAAAAACAACAAAGGAGAGCTTTCAGCTGTGCTTCATGAAACTCATCCAAACAAAGCCCTTTCAGTGGACATTTAAAATGCTTTAACATTGAAATAAACCCAGAGAAGATTCCATAAGTTGCACAACGTTTGAGATCCCAACTCTCTTCCTATTTAATGTCAGTTCTGGTTCTGAGGCCATTTGCTTTCCAAACACTGGCACCTGAGATGCAGTCAGCTGCAGAACCATGAGGAATTTAGTGTTTCATCTGGAGGTGGCAAAAAGTGAGCATGTCTCATTTCCTGACAGTGTGGAATGTTTCCTTTGTAAAGGTGTTTTGGTGGCTTGTAATCTGTTCACACAGCACCGAGCCAGACTCAGACATGCTCCTAACAGCAGGTGTTTAATATGACACGGCCTGGGATCCAGAGGTGTAAAGAGTTTCTGTATGCATCATCAGTCTCATTCTGTGGTCAGAAAGAGAGCTGGTTTCTGAATATTAAGGTATATGATTTGTGCTCTCAGCATCTCACCAATCAAGCTTTGAAACATTTCACTCCTGATGATTTTCTCCGGGTCGTACTTGCTTATGGTCACGCTACCCAGTAGTTCTGGACATTGCATACCCCAGGTTGAACTGAATATGCAAATACTTGTGTTTAAATTCTCACAGGTCTAATTGTCTGTATTAGAAACATTTTTTTTTTTTTTACCAGAAAGAAAAAGAAAATTAGCCAGGAAGTGCATGAGGAAAATTGTCTTCCCATTGCAGATGGCCATTTCTAGCAGGTGTGGAGTTGGCTGATGATGGCCTTTGGAGAGAGGGATGCTAATTATAATCTTCAGCTCAAAAAACAGTTTTAACACCCATGTTACCTGGTAAGCTGGCAGGGACACTGTCATGGCTGTTATGCATGCAAGTGGTATCTTGTACATACTCAGACCTTGCTCCTCCAATGAAGCCTACACTGGTAGGGTAGATACCTTGTCTCATTCCCTGTCACAATCTGTGAACAAGGTCCTTGTTGGTAATTGGCTTTCAAAACTATGCTACACCATTACACAAAACTAAAAGTGATAGAGAAACCTGTGGAAACATCTAGAAGCACTTGACCATAGCTTTCCTGGAACCTCTTGTTAAGTTCTTGGTTGGTTGGGCAGAGTAGCAGCACAACAAAATCCCCACGCTGGTTGAGCGAAGCCATTTTGAAGCTTCATGTTCTTCCAGTATCCCATGGTTTTCAGTAACTTTATCTTTTGTACTAGTGGCATTGTATTTTGGTAGAAATTGGTAAATTGGTAGAAAAAAAAAAACTACCTCCCTTAAATTCAGTGGAATAAACCCATCAGGCAAAATTATTTTGAAGATATGTTTTATAAGAGTCTCCCATTCTACCTTGGTTCATTTTAAAATCTCCTGCTGGTTGCTGCTGAGGTTTTGTTGGGCTTTTTGAGGGGGGAGTTTTGTTGTTTGGGGCTTTGTTTTGTTTTTTTGAGAACACACCTCTTGTTTATAAGGGAGGAAGGCTTTCTCAAGCATCACTTGTTTACTCAGGAAACACTTTAGCTGTGAAACTGAAGAGAGGTACAGCACTGAAATATTCATAGTCAGGCTCGGGCTGTTGAAGGAGGCAATTTCTACAATCAATACAACAACTCTGTAGCGCTGCATTGTCACTCCTTTGGCATTTGCTTTTATGCTGTGCTGTAAATAATCCTGCTGGGTCATCCTGTTATGGAACAAATTACAGGGTTGGATCCAATTAAGAGCTCTGGCGGCACATCAAACTAAGTACTTGCCCTTGCACAAGAACCCTAAGTTCTGAAGTAGACATTTAGGCTCTTTATCTGATGTCTAGGAAGAGTTAGGAGTGAATTCAATCCAAAACACCACTATGTGAGGTGATAGCCAGCTTGCCTCCAGGGCTGAGAGATGCTTCTATCTGACACGTGAGGCAAATAGGATAAGTGGGCAAACGTTAGTCACAGTTTTGCTTGTCATTTTAGAGGGCTCTGTCAGCTTGATTTCACTGCCAGGAACCTCTCTTATGAGAATAAGTGGTTGTTTTTAAGAGCTGAGAAAGGTTTGTCATTTTTCTTTTAAAACATATTGGAAGACATCACACCTTCCTACCCCCTTGTACCCAGGCAAACAGTTTTTATTCACTTGTTTGTTTTTTATTGAAATAAAGCAGCCATGGCACAAAGGGAGAGAGATTGGTTTTGATTCTCTTCTCCACCTGATCTAGTCAAAACTCACTCACTCATCTCTTTCTTCCAAGAGCTGAGTTATTAATAGTGATGTGATGTGACTGTAGTGGTAAGAAGCTGCAGTCTCCAGCTTTCCTGGTACAGTTTTACCAGCTGAACTCTCCTGTCAGAGAGGATTTTGGTATGTGAGTTTCCATGTGTGCATGGAAGTCATTTCCAAGCAATGCTGATGTGTTCTTAATATGCATTTCACTGTCTGGTCCATACTGTACCTTCCTAGAATCATAGAGTGGTTTGGGTTGGAAATCACCTCCAAAGGTCATCTAGTCCAACCGTCCTGCAGTGAGCAGGGACAACCTATCAGGTTGCTCAGAGCCTTGTTGAGCCTGACCTTGAATATCTCCAGGGATGGAGCCTCAACTACCTCCCTGGGCAACCTGTTCCAGTGTTCCAGCACCCTCATGGTAGAGGACTTCCTCCTAACAGCCAATCTAAATCTACTTTTCTCTAATTTCAAACCGTTGTCCCTCATAGGATGCTCCAGGCCTTTGTAAACAGTCCCTCTCCAGCCTTCTTGTAGGTTCTCTTAGGTGCTATTAGGTCTCTCCAGAGCCTTCTCTTCTCCAGGCTGAATATCCCCAGCTCCTCCAGCTTGTCTTTTTAGCAGAGGTGTAGTATTATGGTTGTAGCATTAATAACACAGGCTGAATTAATTAATTTTTATACTCAGAGCTGTGTAAATAAAATGGTGCTCATTTATGGGCAGCCTTAAGAAATTTGTGATGGTTTTGCTGCAGTGAGATTATGGCAGTGACAATCTTTCAGAGCTGATTTTCAAAAGGCAATGCAGTGCATTCTCCTATGGAACATGGGATGTCTCTTGCAATGAGAAAACATATTTGGTCCTCGCCACCAGTTGGACACAGTCTGATAAACAAACCCATCTCAACTTAGAAATGCAAGTAACTGTCTAGAGAATTGTAATGCCTGGCTTGTGTTGATCATTTAAATTTCTCTATGGGAAGTACCTGCAGTAGCTTCATTTGTAAAATGGAGTTCGATTTTACAGGGNCCTAAAAAAAAAAAAAAAAAAAAAAAAATGCAAGAGGCTTACTGTATTGTAAAACTGTCAACACCAGCTTGCTCTCTGCAAAATGAAAGCTGTCAAGATGACTGTTTCCCACAGAAAAACACTGAAAATCCTTTTATTTGCCCTAGATTTTGTTGTTGAATGCTGTCATAACTCCAAACTAACATGTTGAAAAGTAAGTTAACCCTTCTTATCCCAAATGAACCACATCTGCTGCTTTCTGTGTCTCTGGAGCAGTAAATGCCTGTCATTTTACTGTAGCAGCAAGTCTGTTAATTAACTGAAATCTATTAACAGCATGATATTCAGATGAGGCCATGTGGTTTTACTTCCTTTCCTAGGTGGACTCAGTGAAGATGTGTGAGGAGCTAAGCCCTCTAAGGAAAGAGAGCTACCTGATTCATTGCTGAGCTCACTACATTTATTGCAAAGCCAAACTAATAAAATAGGCCTCGTGGACCTCAGAGGAGAATAGAAAAAGTAAGTTGAACCCTCCTGGATGTTTATAGCAGGGTTGTTTACAAGTATGAGTAAAGATCCCCTAGAAAGTGCCATTTGCACAGGCCGGCAACTGTATGATGCACACAGTTTATTCCTCTGGGAGTCTGAGTACTCTGGAGCTGTCCTGCCGGCTTCATGAAATCAGAGGACTGGCAGTGCCTTGTCACTCATCTGCTCCTGCCTAGGCAGACATTAGTTCACCACACTAAAGCAGTCAGGATGGACAGAAGACATCTTTATAGCTCCTTTCAGTTGAAAATGATCAATTTTTAATTACCTTGTGCAGCAGTATGGTTCAACTGTGCTTCTGTCCATCAGAGAGGGAACTTCTGTTAGCTCTCTAAACAACAGAATGAATTCACCATCCCTAAAGATAAAAGTCCTGTGAATCTCTTGTGGCTGCCCAGCTTGACTTCCCAAATGATTCTTATGGCTGGAGCACTTAGTGATGTTGTGTACAGCAGTGGATCTGTTGCCAGTCAAATTCCTCCCAAAGGGCTCAGCGCTGGTAAAGATTAGGAGGAGCATCCGCAGCATTACAGATTGCTGCAAACACATCTCATGCAAAAGGCAGAGGAGCAGAAAGGAGAAAACTTTAAAGGAGGGGAAGAGGAAATACAGTGATTGAAAGAAAACTATGCTGCATGAAGAAGAAGAGGCATAAACTCACAACCAAGTACACCAGGCATTCCACAAGCAACATGTCTCGGCCACCAGGAAGAAAGCAGGAGAACCACAAAATAGTAAGACAATTTTGTAATGTACATGGAGGAAAAATAGCCTGTTATTGCACTGATGTGTTTTATACATCCAAACAGCCTGAACATACTGAAAGGATGGGGATGAGTCTGCCAGTGTAAGAACAGAGGTGCTGGCAGCATTTATGGCTACAGTGGGACCACGTTCTAAGCTGCCAACAAGCTGCCAGCTACTAAGAAGTAATGTAAAAAAGTCTGTCTATAGGACAGGCTGCTGTAGGATGTAGGGGATGAAAAAAGCTGTATCCCCCCTGAAAAATGGTATTTCTGTTGAGCAAAAGCCCTGCACAGAGACTCAAGTGATAATCAAGTCAGATTGGAATTGTGGATTTCAGTGGTTACATGTCCGTGGGAAAAGTGTTTTTGATTAATGTATATGGTAAGGCTTTTCCCCCCCTTGTTTTTAATACACCTTTAATAAAGAGATTCTAGAGAGGTGGGTGTTATTCTGTTCTCTGAAGCAGCAAGTGACCAGCAGCTCAAAAAAATGTGGGGAAGAAAAATGTTTTCTAGTTTGCTTCATTTTGGATTTCCACCTTTTCTGGCAGAGCAGAGAACTTTTTGTACTCACGTATGGGGCTTTGGTAGCCCAGCTGTGCAAGGACTATGAAAAAGATGAAGATGTCAACACCTGTTTAGATAGAATGTAAGTACTGCTTTAAATGTTAAGCTCCATCATCATCCCTGTAGGTGTGTAACAGACATTAAATGTGGTACCTTGGGACATGGTTTAGCAGCAGACTTGGTAGTGTTAAATTCATGGTCAAACTCCATGGTCTTAAATGTTCTTTCTAGCCTAAATGATTCTTATGGTTCTTTTGCTTACTGTGTAGCTACTGCCTATGTAGTTAATGTGTGAGAGCTAGGAATGAATATTTTTGGTTTATAAACCAATATATTGGTTTATAAAACAAAATCAATCTATTTTCATCCTTTTAAGCTTTAATTTCTCTGACATTTCAGTGTTTTAAATAGAAGATTATGGCAGTGTTGTACTGAAGCTACATATGAGCTAGCAACATTTTAATTCTTTCTGCGAGTGGCAGATGAAAGGAGAGAACATGTTAGAAAAAAGACAAAGAGAAAATTGTGGAGGAAGAACTGAGTTGAAGAGATAAGAGGGTAAAGCGAGAGACCAGGTGCAAGTCCATTTCCTGTGGGTTTTCTTGGTACCTGAATGCTGCAGTGAGGATGTTGAGGATTTGCTGCTGAACTCCATACCAGCCCAGAGGTGGATGCTGTGACCTGAAGGGACAGTTGCTTTGTTTTCCTTGATAGAGAGTGTGAGGTGAACATAGCCTGTGCTATGTTATCCTATCCTATTTTCAGTGAGACAGCAGTATTTATCAGGTGTATTATTTAAGTATTACAGTCATATGTCCAACATCTAATATTTATTCATAAATATAAATGCATGTGTAGACAATGTGTATACAAATAGCATCCTTGCCAGGATGCCACAGAAAGATGAATCTAGACCAGCCCAAACTCTGCTCCTCTAAGCCATTCATTTAGGAGCATGTAGCTGTTTTGCTGAGAAATAGTGTGGCCAGCAGGAGCAGGGAGGTCGTTCTCCCCCTGGACTCCGCACTGGTTAGGCCACACATTGGGTACTGTGTCCAGTTCTGGGCCCCTCAATTGAAGAAGGACATTGAGGTGCTTGAGCATGTCCAGAGAAGGGCAACGAGGCTGGGGAGAGGCCTCGAGCACAGCCCTGTGAAGAGAGGCTGAGGGAGCTGGGATTGTTTGCCTGGACAAGAGGAGGCTCAGGGGAGACCTTCTTGCTGTCTACAACTACCTGAAGGGTGGTTGTGACCAGGAGGAGGTTGCTTTCTTCTCTCAGGCAAGCAGCACCAGAACAAGAGGACACAGTCTCAAGCTGTGCCCGGGGAAGTTTAGGCTGGACGTGAGGAGAAAGTTCTTGCCTGAGAGAGTCACTGACTGCTGGAATGGGCTGCCCAGGGAGGTGGTGGAGTCACCGTCCCTGGAGGTGTTCAAGGCAGGTTTGAATGTGGCACTTGGTGCTGTGATCTGGTCTTGAGGTCTGTGGTATTGGGTTGGCCTTGATGATCTTTGAGGTCTCTTCCAGCCTTGGTGATACTGTGATACTGTGTGATAAAGCACAGGAGACAGATTAGGGAGATGCTAGGTGGAAAGAAGTTCTCCATTTTGCATGTTAACTTTCCTTTCTCTGCAGGGGACACAGCATCGGTGTAAGGCTGATTGATGACTTTTTAGCTCGTTCGGCAGTGAAGAAGTGCCGCAGCTATTCTGAAACTGCAGAGATGATTGCGCAGGTAAATATGATTTACATTCTCCAGAGCTTCATCAGCTTCAGTAGTCTTAGCTTTTCCCTCCTCCTCCATCACTTTGCTCCAATTTCTGCTATATCTTAAATGCCTTATCAAAACTCATGCTTTCATTAGGTGAAATGCAGCCTCTTCTTTAATTACAACCTCATATCAACTAGTAGCACATAGAGGCTGACCTTGAGAAGAAAGCAGTTTCTACCTCTACATGAAGCTGGGAAAAGAAAATACCACAGAACACAGCAAAAAGGTGATCTTTAGTAAGGTGATCTCTCTGCAGGTTGTACTTCAAAAGAGACTTACTGGGAGAAATAAAATTACCTGAGGAGAATGGGACAAACTTTAAAGCACAGCTTCTTGAAAAGACTATTTTTAGCAAACAAAGAGGAGTTCCATAGTAGGATTATGACCTTCTTGAGGCTAGATCTGCTCTGGGAAGCATTTCCCCATTTCTTTGGCAAAATGGTTTTAAAACAGTTTTGAAGCACATTTGTCAGAGGTACCTAAGAGCAAAACAATTGTAAAGTGACCCAGCAGGGAGCTGCAAGCAGCTGTTAAAGTTGCCAGTTAGGAATTACAGAGCTACTTAAGTGATCTCTTTAACTCTTCAGCAGTAGTGCTCTCAGCCAGGAGAAAGTGTTTAAATACTTAACTGCACTAACTCTTCTGAGGCAGAAATCTGTTTGAGTGTGTGGATTAAAACCAGTTAAGGTAATTAAGGCAGTCAGACAGTTCAATTAGTTGTAGCCAAGCCTCCTGTAAACATAGCTGGGATCCTGCAGTCCTTCGGAAAGCAAAGGAGAAACCTGGAAGATCAGGCTGTGGATGTTCCCTGTGGGAATGGAAAGAGAGGAAGCAAAGGGAAAAACAGAAAATGAAGAGCACAAAGCCAGCTTGCTATAACTGGAATTAAACACCACAGGAAAGGTGCACCTTAGCAGTGGCCAAGGACTTAAATCTTCATGCCTTGGTTCAACCTGCAAATCTTGGGTTTACTGCTAGCTTCTATGGGACTGGAGTGGTGCCAGCAGGTTTTGATGGTGAGCCAAAATGAGTCCTTGTGCACTGAGTTCTCATGGTGTTCGCTTACTTTTCGTGGTGGTACTGTGATTTAGCCTGGTTACAGTTAGGATTGGGTATTTTAAAAAATCACAGTATCACAGTATCACCAAGGTTGGAAGAGACCTCAAAGATCATCAAGTCCAACCTGTTCCCACAGACCTCAAGACCAGACCATGGCACCAAGTGCCACGTCCAAACCTACCTTGAACACCTCCAGGGACGGTGACTCCACCACCTTCCTGGGCAGCCCATTCCAGGCTGTGTAAAAAAACAGGCTGTGTTAAAAGTAGGCTTTCTGCTCACTGGCACATTGGAATAATGGATGGAAATCAATTCAGGAATGAAACTAAGAACAAAGCTCAGCTGAAGAAGTGATGGCCAAGACTGCATTCAGAATGTGGATCTGAGGTCACTACAAAGAGTAACATTTCTAAGTATATGGAATCAGCAATGGATGACAAAACCTTTAAAGCATCTGGAACTTCCCAAACACTGACTGTGGAAAAGTACTGTGACTGAGAAGTATGCTGGAAAAAATGTTATTTTGGCTGCCTTTCTGTATCTAAGGAGACTAATTCTGGTCCTTCATTAATCTTGTTATTAAGCCATCAGAAACTGCAGTTCCAACTTTCTGAAGTCTGTATTATCACTTATTTTGCAACAGTACTTACACATTCCATGTTTTGTAATGAAAAGTCCACAGCACTATATAAAAGGACAGATAAGTTAACAACTCCCTAAATCTTTCAGTAATTCTAGGCTGTATTTGAGCACCATCAAGCTGTTAATTCATTTTATTCTTGTTGCTTAGGAGAGATGTGATGATGCTGGTTGAGACTTTGTAAAGGGGCCGTGGTACATTTTTCATTCTGCCTGCACAGATTTCTTGGTTGACATTAAGCAATATATCACAGGCTCTCAGAATGTCAGGGGTTAGAAGGGACCTAAAGAGACCATCCAGTCCAACCCCCCTGCCAGAGCAGGACCAGGCAATCTAGCTCAGGTCACACAGGAACACATCCAGACAGGCCTTGAAAATCTCCAGAGAAGGAAACTCCACAACATCTCTGGGAACATGTTCCGGTGCTCTGGACCCCTTGCACTAAAGAAGTTCCCCTTGTGTTGGTGGAACCTCCTGTACTGCAGCTTCCATCCATTGCTCCTTGTCCTATCCCAGGGAGCAAGTGAGCAGAGCCTGTCCCCACCTCCTGGCCCTCAGCCTTCAGATATTTATAAACATTGATTAAATCCCCTCTCAGTCTTCTCTTCTCCAGACTAAGCATCCCCAGGTCCCTCAACCTCTCCTCACCAGGCAGTGCTCCAGTCCCCTTATCATCCTTGTAACCCTCCGCTGGACCCTCTCCAGCAGATCCCTGTCCCTTTTAAACAGGGGAGCCCAAAACTGAAGGCAGTACTCAAGATGAGGTCTCACCAGGGCAGAGTGGAGGGGGAGGAGAACCTCCCTGGATCAGCTGGACACACTCTTCTTAATATACCCCAGGATGCCATTGGCCTTCTTGGCCACAAGGGCACACTGCTGTCCATCTTAAACTATAATCCCATGGAACATAATATAATGCAATATAGACATTATAGTAGCCTTCCAGTATCTGAAGTGGGCTACAGGAGGGCTGGGGAGGGACTATTGACAAGGTCTTGTAATGACAGGACAAGGGGCAATGGGTTTGAACTGGCAGAGGGGAGATTGAAACTGGATGTTAGGAGGAAGTTGTTTGCAGTGAGGGTGGTGAGACACTGGCACAGGTTGCCCAGGGAGGTTGTGGAGCACAGAAACACAGAATGTGATCTTTTATTTGGAGTGGGAGGTGTCCCTGCCTATGGCAGGGGGTTGGAACTGGATGAGCTTTGAGGTCCCTTCCAACCTTACCATTCTATGATTCTATGATTCTATGGTTGAATTACTTATCTCTATGCTTAGATTATTTTTTTTTTCTGTTAAGACTCTTTTTTTTTTTTTAATTACAATTTTTCACTTCATAAGTTTGCAGTTTTCCCTTAATTTGGTGCTTCACTGCAAACCAGCTACTGGGTTTGCATAATTTCCAGACAAGTTCTTCTTTTACACAGGAAATGTTAACAAAAGTATTTGGACAGATTGGTAATACTGTAATGCAAAATACAGCTGGAACAAAATTGAAAGCATATGAGGGCTTAGCACACTTAACTGGTTCATGTAACAAAGACTTGAAGTTTGATGGAGCAGCAGATTTGTAGTGGAAGAAGAGTTAAGAGAGTTTAAATGAGAAAATTGGAAGGAATAATAAACTGAGAGACAAAGCACAGAGAACTGAGCAGAGCTTTCCTGTTTATTTGGGCACTCATATTTTGATTGACATCAGAGTTCTGCAAAATCCAAATTTTCCCAGAGAAAATGTTGATTGAGCTGGGGTTTTTGTTTTTCAGTTGGTTTTTGGATAGTGTTGAAAGTAGTCTTCTCTTTCTGAGCTGCCACAGTAGCTGCTGAACTTCAGTTCGGGAACAATACAAAACAGCTTTTGTGATAGCTGCTTGAAGGAGAGGGTTAGATTTGCCCAAATCAGATTCCAGTTGAAAATACAGAGTCAAACTGGCTTTTATTTTTGTCTAGTTTTAGCTGTATCCCAGCATCCACATGGCAATTGCATTAAGTCACAGGCACTTTGGTAAGATAATGCAGTTACACAGCCCTGGGAGTGAGCGTCAGTGAGGTCTGGGCTCCAGCCAGGCACTGTTGCAGCACTAAGTGTTCAGCAGCTGCTCTTGGACGTGGAGACCATCTCAACATGAATTGCCTGTGAACATGAAGCAGGGTAAGCATGAGGAGGGAAGAATGCTCCTTGGTTTTGCCCCTGTGTGTTTCAGATGATCCTGGCTACTCAAGTGCACAGCTTTGAGCTTTCTCCTGAGGAAAAAGATGGTGCAAAAGTGCAAAGTGGGATCCCTCTCTCCTTCCACCTTTCCCTCTGCCAGCTACCTTTTCCCTCTGTTTTTCAGCTCTTACATCACATTGGAGACCTCATCCTTACACCAGTCCACTTCTTTCCCCTATTCTCTGATCAGCTCTTTAACCTACTTAATGTCATCCACTTTGGATCTCTGCTTGGTTTGATTTTCTTGGTACTAGTGAGGAAGAAGGTGGAAAGACAGCTTTGGGAAGGGATGTTTGGTCCAGGTGGTGGGGACCCCCTGTTAGGCGGTGTCTCCTTTCCCCTTGAGTGTAGGGAGGAGGAGAGGTGGAGCTGGGAAGTAGATGTTGGAGCATAAAGAAAGAAAGAAAGAAAGATAAAAGCAGACAAATGGGAAGGGACATTAACCCTGGGATTAGATAATTGCTCTATCAGGAGGGGAGCCTGGGAAGAAAAATGCATATGCACCAGATGTGGTGTCAGAGCTGCCTGCTGTTTCATTTTGGCAGTGTTGCCTCTGTGCTTTCAGCTGCAGGAGGTACATTAAAGCGTGCAAGGTGTTCCGAGTCTGCTGCCAGGCTCACCTGGCATTGAACAACCTTAAAAGATTTGCTCAAAGACAACGAGTTCTTTAAAACACACAGAGAAAATTCTCAGCAGACAGTGGAATTAGCTTTTGGATTTTATTTTTTAAGAGTGCTGGCCTGTAAAAGCAGATAGGTGTGGGGTTTGCTGCTGAAGAAGTGCAGTGAGTATGCCAACAGCTGGTTTGTTGATAAGAGCCTGATTCAAGCAGAGCAACAATATTGTGCTTTGCAGGCTTGGGGAGCCTGGCAGCAAACTGCTGCAGGAATAGCTGCCCAGTCACCCCAGGGAAACAAACTTGGCAGAAACTTTGTTGTCCTTTTAGACAGTGTTTGCAAAGATTTCAATATGAGAGCCATCTGGTGGATTCCAAGTAGGTGAGGCAAAGCACAGGGCTCTGGGGTGAGATGCTTTGGTCAGAAGCACTCACTACTTGTGCAGCCACCTTACTTGCTCTGCTTACTGCTTCCTCTTGCTCCAGACACTGTTTCCTAAGATGCTCACAAAAAATTAAGGTCAGGCTGCTGCTAAAAAGTGTGGAATTGCCTTCCAGACCTCTGTTGTACGCTGGTCACAGGCCCAGTACAAACCATGTTACATACTCTGGGTTGCACCCAGTGGCTGAAACCCACTGAAAACAGGAGTTTTACACCCATACAAAGAGAGATTCTCAGTGGGAGAAGGTAACTCCAAGTACTCTGGGGGCAAAATATCAGTGATACATTTTTCCTGTTGTAACAAAGAACAGCGTGGTGGTTTATTAACAAAGACTGTTTGGAACCATTTGGCAATTTCAAGTTCTTAATGCCCTACAGTTAGGCTCTAAGATTTGTCTAAAAGTTTACCTGCCACCTCACTGTCAATGCACATCACTGCCCTGTGTTCCAGGCAAGATGTCCCAGGAACTGGAAGAACAGGACTGATCACCATGACCTTCTGTAACATCCTAGGTGCAACAGAAGTCCAAAGACACTGAGATGCCTTCTCTGACCGCTGGCACCTCAGAACAGTGCTGGACCTGCAAATTATCTGGAAGCAAAACCTTTCTGTGGGCTGTCAGGAAGCCACACACATCTTCAGTTACTACAGTCACACCTTTTAAGTGGTGTTACTTTATGAAAGTCTCTTGCTTTACATAGAGCAAGCACATTTTTATGTAAGTTACTGTTAAAATCCTCTTGTAGAAGCCATTGTTCATGTCTTCTTGCAGTCAGCACTTGGTTTGGAGCCAACATGAACCTTAGGTGCTAGGGAGGACTGCAGACTGAATAGTTTTGTTATATCCCTTTGGGTCATGTTTGTAACAGGGAGGGACTTTGGTGAAGTAGAAAGAGTCCATTGTGAAAAGATACAGAGGTGGACTCAGCTAGAGGTATTCTATGTTAGCAAGGTATAAAAACCCTGAAAATATATTTGGCCTAGGGTATGTCCCTTCTGTCTACGAAGTCCAGCATTGTCTCTCTTTCTTCACTGATTTCCTTCTGGCCTTCTTCAACTAGCCTGTGAATTGTGCTGTAATGTTGTTTACTGCTGCTGAAGGAATGGAGCTGGGAAGCATCTTCCCATGCCTGAAAATCTGGCAGAGGAATCACTTCTGGCTCCTTGTTCTCAAAAAAGCACTTCAGGTTTCGCTCGCTCAATTTGGTGGCATACAGCTGGAAAATCTGCTCCAGTTGTTCCTTCTCCTTCTGTGCATATACCCTCCAGAACATCAACTGGAGATGGCTGACTTTGGACTGGCAGCTGGCACAGCATGTGGTTAGCAGGGAGAGAAGAGCTGTGGTAACTATCACACACCAGCCTAAAATCTGAGAAAAAAAAAAAGAAACGAGTTTCTGGTTAAAAAGGCCCAAGTGACAATGCTGCTTAAATCAAGTGTCCAACAGAGCAACCACAGTTTGTATGAGGGCATGCCACTCCTCCTGGGACACTGCTCTGGGCATCCCACTCAGTGCCTGCTATCAGTGCTAATGGAGAGGCTATAGGGGGACCAAAGGCAGGCAAGAGATGTCAGGATCAAGGCTCCTCAATAGCCCTCATTTTGATGTCTCTCTCTCAGGAATGCAAAAGCTGGCTCAGATAACTTGGATTGCATACGAGTCTGGCTGCCTCCTCCTGCCATTGTATAACAAAGGGAACTTGTTGCCAGCAGCTGAAGAGATGTGTCCAGTGCAATAGCAGCGGCAGGCTCCAGGGCAGATGGTACCAAATCAGACCTCAGCTACACAGTTACAGAATCACACAATTGTGAGGGCTGGAAGGGACCTCAAGGATCATCTAGCCCCAACCCTCTGCCACGGAGTGCCACGGGCAGGGACACCTTCCACTAGATCAAGTTGCCCAGACCCACATCCAGCCTGGCCTCAAAAACTTCCAGGGATCAGGCTTCCACAACCTCCCTGGACAACTGTTCCAGTGTTTCACCACCCTTATGGTGAAGAACTTCTTCCTAACATCTAATCTAAATCTCTCCTCCTCTAGCTTGGATCCATTCCCCCCAGTCCTGTCACTACCTGACTCCCTAAAAAGTCCCTCCCTAGCTTTCTTGTATCCCACTTCAGATACTAGAAGGCCACAATAAGATCGCCTCAGACCCTTCTCTTCTCCAAACTGAACCCCAACTCTCTTAGCCTGTCACAGTATCACAGTGTCACCAGGGTTGG
>VWZE01020951.1:288442-300253 GCA_013396675.1 Eubucco bourcierii | reverse complement strand
AGTACCTCAATGTCCTTCTTCAATTGAGGGGCCCAGAACTGGACACAGTACTCAAGGTGTGGCCTAAGCAGTGCAGAGTCCAGGGGGAGAATGACCTCCCTGCTCCTGCTGGCCACACTATTGCTGATGCAGACCAGGATGCCATATGTCCTATGTCCTCATAGGAGAGGTGCTCCAACCCTCTGATCATCCTGTGTATGAAGAAAAATCTAAATATGTCTAAATAACCAACCCAATATTGTTGATTATTGAATATGGATGAGGGCTTATTGCAAAAGCTGTAACCATCTGGCATGTTCACATGTTGGAACTGCTCACTGAATTCTGTCACACAAAGGGAAAAGCGCACATGGAGAATGAAATATCACAACTGCTAGATGGGAAATGATTTTCTGTCTCCTGAGGGCTTTCAATAAAAACGCAAGAATTAGGATTGAGACACAATTCTAAATTGTGACAAAGTGCAAAACCAAAAGAAGTAACTTTTATCCCAGGTTGATCGACCTTATAAACTCAGAATTTTTAAAAAAGGTATTTTTTTCCAGACTTCTTTTTATTAAAAAATAAAAATTTTAAAAAAAAAAAGTAATAAAAATCCTAAGCCATTGATTAGCTAAAAGGAGTATATAGGATAGTTTTAAATTTAAGGGGCATTGCCCAGTTCTTTTACCAGGAGATTCATTGAAAACTCTGCTGTCCTTGTGAACTTTCTTGACTTTGCAAAATCATCCCTTTGTAGTGGGAAATAATTTTTAAGCCACAATTGGTTCAAAATTGCCTTCTTGCCCAACCCTGTCAGAGTGCTGGGAGTAGAGGGCATGAGAAAAGAAGAAATAGTGTGTCTATTGGCAGGTCTGTCTTGGGGCTGGAATAGAGCCTGGTTCCTTTACACTCTGATTAGAAATAGTTGCTGTAGTTTGAGAGAATTTTATGTTGCTGAAATATGCTTCCCCAGCATCACTTGACCCTTTTTTTTTAGCAGCTTCAGAGTTGGACAAAATTCTATTAACATTTTAAAAGAAAGAGCTACTTCTAGGATTAAAGCAAGGGAGAGGGTAGGAAAACGTGCTTCAGCTTGTTATTGTGGGGTGTTCTTCTCTAATAGCCAATATTTTTACTCTAGCCAATAGTTTTACCCTCCTACTCCACTGCCATGTGTAGCATTTGCAAGACAAATGCTTGTTTGCAATCAGTGAAACAGATTCCAGTGTGGAACCAATCTAGGTTTCAAAGACCCGTCTGAACTGGAAGTGATGTCCCATGCTTTGGTGACAGGGAGACAAACAACTTTACTCATGTGAACTCTGGTCCTGATGTTAAAAAAATAACCACCAGTAAAGATCTGCATTTAGCTGTGGGAACAGAAAATTTCCTCAGGGAAATAGGTGGAACAGAGATGCTTCACAAAGAGTTGTTCTTAGGGACTGGCTTTGCTTTCTTTTTCCAGTCACTTTGTAGTGCTTGGTGATTTCTGTGGATATTTCTGAAACTGTTCTTTGTGGCAGCTTTTCACTTCCCTGCAGCTTGGAGAATGGACCCATACCCATGTGTTTACCTTTAAACTGAGTTGCTGCTCTTGCACTGTTTCCTACAACTTAAAGTCTCAAGCACTACTTGTTATTTCCTTCTGAAGCTCTCCAATGAACTGATGTGTCTGCAGCCCAGGCTTTGTCTGCATTCCGGTCCTATTTGCATGAGGCCTTCAAAATGAAACTTGCTTTTGGGCAGGAAATGGTTCCAGATGGACACGACTGTCTGACAAAAGCTTGCTGACTCCATAGACTGGTTTTTCTTCCTGCTGACAATCATCTTTCCATCATTTTCTGTAGCCTTCCCCCCCCCACCCTTTGCTTGGATATTTTTGTCTCTGAATTGATTTACATTCCAAGGCAGTGAGCAGAACTGTACCACAGAAATACAGTAAAATGTTATCTCAGCTTTGCATGTTCTGCTTTTTTTCCTTTTGATTTTCATGTCTCTTCCTTCCTCCTAGCAGCACCAAAACATACTCTGCCCTGGCATCTTGGGGAACACCAACAGAAACCTGTTTATGTAAGCAGCCATAAACATGTCACAAATATTATTTTCCCACTATTTTTCTACTGCTGGTGACCTAAGACTTCATTACAGTTTTTATGATGGGAAAATTAGGAGTGTGGTACGGATTTTTAATAGGGCAGACCTCTTTAATAGGGTGACATTTGTTAATTCAGCTTCCTAAACAAACCAGTAGTTACAGGGTTTTTTTCTCTTTGTTGAGGAAAAAACTTTGTCAGATCTTACTGATCCTTGACACCATGCCCCCTAGGAAGTATGGCACAGCTCAGACTGAACTAAAAGATCTATCGATTGTATTTTGCAAACCTGCATCATGCCCAAAAGTTTATGTGAAACCAACGGGTTTACCTCAGCATCTGACATCAGAGTCTTCCCCAGGTAATTTAACAGTGGTAGTACAAACTGCTTAATGCTGTGTATTTATTCTTCTTACCTGGGACTGTGCTTGAAGAGTTCGTTTCAGCTCGTCGCTCTCTGAAGTGGGCATGGAGCTTTTGTCACAGGCTACCTTGTGCAGTTCTTCCAAGCACTGTGCAGATTTGCTGTTGCAAACTGCATGTAAGTAGGCAGGGTTCTTCAAGCCGCTCATGGCACACTCATAAAAAGTCCCGTTGAGCAGAGCCACAGAAAGCCACATCACTGGGGCTACCAGAGCGTTTAAAGTGATTTGTCCAAAGACATAAAAGAAGTGGCAGATATTCCCTCGGGGGAATATTTTTCTGGGATTCACCCAGCAGCCTGTGAAGAGTTTCCAGGTCTTGCTGTTCATGAAATATCCAATCACCAGCAAAACAAAAGCTGGGGAGAAGAGGAACACCAAACCATACCTGAAGTTTTCATTGCTGCAGGGACATCTGAAAGCAACAAGAGAAAACACACGTTCACCTCCCATCGTCAGCAGCGCCATGAAACTGTAACCTATAGCAGTTTTCTGGTTCATAAAGAATTTCAGGATTGTTTGGAAACCATCCATGTTTGATACTCATTAAAGAGATAACAAAAAACCGACGCTTTTCTCTCGGGCGGCAGCAGCCCGTGGTGGTGCAGCAGGGGAGGAGGCAGAGCAGCTGCCTGCCAGCCTGCCCGCGGCCGCGGGGTCCAGAGAGCGCCGCGATGTCAGCGGCTGCAGCGGTGCGCTCGCAGGGGACCCCTCCGCTAGCAGGGCAGATGCGGCACATTCACAAGTAACATTCATCCCTGGCTGAAGGAGAGCAAGCCGAGAGTGACGTCATCCAAGAAGGCTGCAGCCTTGGCAGTCTTTTTCTTGCCGTGGTGTTGTTTTTTGGTTTTGTTTTTTTCCCCTGTGAGTGCAGATGGAGCTGGAAGTCAGCGCGCACACACTGGCCAGCTGCGGGAGTTGGTGAGCTGTGATTATCGGAGTTGCCAGCGGCGGAGTGAAGGGCCTAATATGGATGCTAATGGTCCCAGGGGTGTGTTACGTGACTGAAAGCAGACGTGTACTAGCGGTAAAACCTCTTTGCGTGGGGTTTTAAGTGTGGGAACATCAAAGACCAAGTAGGCAGCCTTCTGCTGTACCTCCCTGGAGGGTCACGTAGCTCCAGGTTTTTGTCTCTGCCTCCAGCTGATCATAGAGGAGACATACCTAGTTTGATTTCCAGCCTGTCTGGCCCTTCCCCCTGTTTTCCTGGGGTAATGCTGTTCTACAGGATGCCGCATCTGGAAGTTTCACTTCTGTTTTGCACACAACATTTAAGCATCAGATTCATCTCTTCACAGGTTGCTTTCAAGATGTACCTTGGGGTACAGTGTAACCTGCTCCAGATTTTTGTCTCTGCCTCCTGATCATAGAGAAGACAGCTGATCATAGAGAAGACAAATCTAGTTTGATTTCCAGCCTGTCTGGCCCTTCCCCCGGTTTTCCTGGGGTAATCTTGTTCTACAGGATGCTGCACGTGGAAATTTCACCTCTGCTTCACACACAACAGATTTAAACATCAGATTCATCTCTTTGCAGGTTGCTTTCAAGATGTACCTTGGGGTCACCCCCAGCGTGACCTGCAGTAGTCCTGCAGGAAACGAATTCTCCTTAATCCTGGATAAAAACCCACTAGTGGACTTTGTGGAGGAGCTGCCGGCAGAACGAGCATCACTTTGCTACTGTAACCTCCTCTGTGGGGTGATTCGAGGTGCTTTGGAAATGGTAAGGAAGTGCACACCTGTTTTCTCCATTCTTTGTTAATATGCAGAGGCAAAGGAAAGCAAAACCACTTGCTGAGGTAAACTGAGTAAATTGAAATTCAGTAGCGTTTCACCTCTCTCTCTCAGATTATATGTCTGTGTCTAAATAAAAGAGAGCCAGAGTGATCCTGGATGCTGAGGTAGAGAAGCACACAGATTGGCTCACCTCCACATCATCCCTGCTTGGCTCTTCACTGGTTGACGTTGGTGCAAAAACCCAGTGGGACAGGAAGCCACCTAACACATAATGTGAGAGCCAGAGAAGCAAATTGATGTCTCTCTGACTGCTCCTTGAGCCTATCTCATTTTCCTGCATAGGTGTAACCAGCCATGCCTGGTTCTTTCCAAATAGATGAAGGTAAATAATGCTGCCAGGTTACTGCAGTGCCTGCTGAAAGGGAGGACAAAGTGTAGGTGAGCATGATGGTAAAACCAGAGCATCAGGAGTATATCAGGTGGCATTCCATCTAGCAAGAGTGTTATGCCATTAGTACATGACCAAGACATTTTGTGACCCACACAAAGTACATCATTTAGGTTGCTGGAAGAACGCAAAGCACTGGTATGAGGGGTAAAGTCATACTCAAATCCCACTGTATACAATTTTGTTTGTAATAACTTGGGAAAGCTATGCTAAAGCAATCTAGAAGGTTGTTTCTTTCAAAAGCTGAGAAAGGGGATCCCCTTGTGGTAAGAGAAAAAACACATGCTGGAGGAGGGCGTGTACTGGGGATTTCTTTGCTTAGCTGATCAGACCTGACTCTTTGTAGGTTCACTTAGCAGCTGAAGTTACCTTCCTCCAGGACAGACTGAAAGGTGATCCCGTGACAGAAATAGGAATTACATTTTTAAGGAAGGCTGAAGACAGAAAGCACAAAAGAAATAAATGAAAGAAGCATCAGGAGAAACCCTTGCTGAGAGATATGTTGTACCTTTTATTTCTGAAGAAGACATGCTGGGTAAAAATGACTTGGCTGAGCCAGTTACACCAGCTGTACATTTCAAAGGGGAAGAGATCCAGACAGCAAACAGGAGGAGCAGAGCAGGTGGAGACCAGTGTTAATTGTTATGACACAGATATCAGTATAAAAGAGTGAAATGACCTGCCCTTCCTTCTCATACAACCATGCTCTTGAGCTCACTGAATGTTTTATCTCAGTATCTGGTGCATGATGAATGCAAAATATTTGTTCAGATGCCAACTTTTTTTTTTTTTTTTTTTCAGGTAGAAATGTGTTTTCCTATGTTTAATTTTTTTTGTTGGAAATCTTTCAAAGCTCAGCTCCTAAGAGGTGCTTTATTTCCCTGCCTGTTTGTGGTTAGGAATAATGAATTTATCTACTGCGACTGCTGTATGCAGAGATTTCATGTCAGGTGCCTGCTTCGATGTGTAATGGTTTGCTATTCATAGTTCTCCTAGACAGAGGGATGTGGCTTCACTGATGGCAGGAACCTGTTGGGTTCCTTAAGGCTCTGCCAGGCCTCCCCGTGCAGTTTTGCTGGCATCCCCCTTCAGCCCTGTGCATACAGCAGGCTGCAGCACTCTGACAGCTGCAGCACTGCTTGTGTTGTTTCAAGCTGTGTACCTTTTCACTTCAGTCTTCACTTCAACAGTACTGCCTTTACGACCAAACTGAATAATGCATGGTGTACTTAATGTGTACTCACTGTAGATCCGTGTTCACCTAAGGAAACGTCAATAAAAATTCAGAGGTTGCCACACAACTCATTTGCTGCTCGTTGTGTCTGTTCTTACCTGACCTTCATCAGCGGCTGTGGAACATCTCCCCCTTGGCAGCAGACAACGTGACTGGGAAACGGAGGCATAGCAGCCACACAGAGACCTGAGTTTTGGGAAAGGTTTTATGTTGCCTGCTGTAATGGAAGGTATCTCAACAAGGGCTGAACAAATCCCCAAGTGCTAGCACAGTACCCTACCTAGGAAGCTCACCTTCTTCACACCGAGTTACATGTTCTAAACTGGAATACAAACCCTCAGCTCAGCTCAACGAAGCCCAGTGTGAACAGTTAACGATCTGCACTATCATTTCCTGTTTTCCCCTCAGCCTGTTAACTCTTAACCCTGCTAAGTGAGGGGTACTTACCTTGAGGACACCATTCCTACCAGAACTTTACAATCTTCTTGGTAATCTTTCTCCCTTCGCTTGTCTTAGCAGCGCTGTACAGCGATGGCGTAGTGCAATGGAGCTTTAAGACATCAATTTTGTACAGAACAAGCCCAAAACTACTCATTAACCAGCCTTGTGCTCAGCCCAGCACGCTGTTACCTGCCACAGATTACAAGTTAGGACATGTAATGGCACGTTACAACCAGTAGTAAATTTCCCTGCTTCCTTTTGTTGTTGTTGTTTTGATTTGGTTTGTGGGTTTGTGGGTTTTTGTGGGTGTTTTTTTTTTTGTTTGTTTGTTTGGTTGGTTTTGGTTTTGGTTTTTATTTGTTTGTTTGTTTTCTTTTGTTTTGTTTTTTCTCCCCCAAATTTTATCCAGGACTGAATGGTCTTGTGAAATTTTCCTGATTTCATTGCCTGTGCAAGAGCCATCAGTGGGGGCTTTGCTGGCTGTGTCCAGCTGGCTGTAATGGACACGTGGTGATTTTGGCTGACCATTAAAAGTTTCTTTGCACATCAGTGACCCTTCTTCCTTTTTCCAGCTGACTATTCTCTTCTTATTGTCATTTTGATAGTGAATAACCTATACTGGTCTCATTTCGTAAGATACAGCTCTCTTAAATAGACGTCTGTTGCTTTAGGCTTGCACAGAGGTGTGTGTGAATGCACACACCTATGGTAATATCTTCTGTCAAGGTCTGCACCAGCTAAAAAGTGCCACTCAGTCACCACACTGCAGCGACATAGACCAACTCCTGTGCATTCAGGAACTGCTAAAAAGTTTCTACCTACAGGTATTAGCTAGCAAGGTCAGGGCTGGCTATTACAACGTTTTAAAGAAAGGACCATTAGCATCATGCCGGGGCCTCTTTAGTCTTGTCAAACAAGCTTTGATGTGGTTAAAGCCTCCTCCCCTTCCTTCAGTACCAAACATTAGCTTTGATGCTCCCTATAGGACATCAAAGATGTTACTTTAGGTTTTGGTATTTCAGAATTTACTTCTCCTTGGACTTGGTGAGGTTTGAAAGGTAAGTTTTCACTGTGCAAATGAACAAATACCAGAAATTTCTGAGTCAGTCAAGCCAGCACGGATTTGAGATTCAGCCAAGAGGTGGCATAGAACTTCTAGGCCAGGCTGGGTGCTGGTTCATACTGATGTCATGTCCTGGTCATGCTGCAATCCCTGCTCTTGGCTGAACTCTCTGCTGGGCAGACATGCTCAGGGCACATATTTTGCTGCTAGAGTTTTTTGTATTTTTTACGATGGATCACCTCATCCATTGTGCTACTCTGGCCAAGTAAATGTTAGGTACAAAACTGGTACCAGACCATAGACAAATCAGTGACTCACACCACACTGCCATTACTTGTGATGACATAGATAATGTTGTTACCTATGCACACAGCTTTTTGCTTGTCTCTCTTGGTAGTGTGTTCACAGAAGTGTTCCTCAGTGTTTTGGTTTAGTATAGGTCCTTCTTTTGAAGTTGTCTAGTGGAGCACTCACAAGTGTGCTGCTAAAGCTTCTCTTTGAAATTTGATTCATTATAAATGTAATTATGTACAGAAGCATTACATAAAGGTGTGTGTGTGTGGGGGGGGGAAATCAAAATTCAAACATGACTGCATAGAAAACCAATATACAAAGGATGTTTCTATTCTTGTACATAGGTACAATTTTGTGTGTGTTCCCCTAGATGTCACTGTATCTGTGACAAACAGACTAGCATCATTGCCAGCAAACCTGAAGACATTTTAATTAGAAGTGCTGACCCTGTGTCTTCCCTGGAAAGCCAACACAGCTTTGGTAATGAGCCCCTTGAAGTTGTAACCATGAATGGCAAGTGACAAATGCCCACCCAGAGGATTAGTATGAATTCTGAGGGTGCTTCCTTTCCAGTTTCTTGTCAGGAACTGCCTCATTCCTGGAGGCTCTTAGTGAATCCTGAAGTATTTTATTATATCTCTGTGGTAAAGCCTGGCCCTGTTGCATCACAGAATGTTTTGACAATGGTCACACTGGGACCAGGATTTTGTTTCCTTCCCATTTACAACACTGTAGTGTGGATTTAACTTTCTCTAGACATTAACAAACAAATTATCTCATCAAGTGGAGGTTTTTTTTAACTGACCTGTGTGTTCGGGAGGCACAAATAACAAATTGATCACTTACTACTCTATTATCATCAAGTTTCTTTGAAGAAAAAAGAACACTAAGCAAGTCAGTGGCTCCATGACAAAATGAATGCTTCTAAAAAATCCCTTTCTACATACAGACTTAAATCCTGTTTTCCCTTTGTGTGTTGTACTTTCAGTTTATCATAAGAATGTAGTTTTCAAGCTAGTGATGTCCAGCTAGTTAAAACAGACTCTTACCTACCTTCTGCCTCAGAAAATGACTCTTTCATGGCATTTCCCATCTGTTTGAATAGCTTCCAAGTCAGATTTCACTGTGTAGAAAGATTTCTGGGTAGGAGGAAAAGGATAGCCTGGACCAAATAATCTGACTCACCTCTCTAAAAAGCTCTCTGATAAAAAGTTTTTCAGATAGAAGCTGTACTTTATCATCTTTCACTCCAAACTGGTGTCTTTGTTTCTTAGCTCTTTGATAAGAACACTATTATTTGCCAACATGGATCGCAGATTTATAGTGCCCTTAAGTATGTAGCTGGGCTATAAATATTTGTTAATGTAAGTTTCACCTATACCCTTGTGTTGTGCACAAACCTAACCCCTCAAGACATGCAATGCACTTAAACTCCATGCTGGATCAGACTAAATAATGCAGGGACATCCAAATGTAACTTAGCTACTGATGCTAGGGCAAAAACTCTGTTTGCAATATAATGTATTTTAAAAACCCACAATAATGATGTCTTTTTTTCAGGAAAAAAATAGAAAATATGTGAATTGGATATAAATAGGAAGTTTAATGTGGGTGGTGCTTTCCTTGCAGCATTCAAATTCCTGTAATTGGCCACAGTTGCTGGAAATGAGCAACAGGGTTGCTGCAAAAGGTTATCAGGATCAGGTTGTGTGAAAAGAATTCACCACCATGGAAGATTTTCATTTCACTGTTAGCCAGAGCTGCTGAGCAGGCAGGGGTAAAATGGCTGGAACCTTTTTTTTTGGGCTCATTTACTCCAATTGATAAGCAACCAAAGTCTTTCCAGTGGACTCCTTTGCTAGCCACAGGTAGCTCCAAAATGCTCATTGCTTGCTATATTATAAAAGATAATGGCCTTGCCCTGAGAAATTAATTGACTGGAATTAAATATTTCAGTGTAGAGCTTGCTCTAAGCTCCACTGAAAGACAAAATGACAATGGAAACTAATAATCCAAGCTGAATTTCTGATCAAAACTTCCATTTCTTTTTGTCTCTGATACTGCCAGGTACGAAGCTCTGGTATTGACACTCCAGCTGACAAATCACAGAATCATAGAACACACTGGGTTGGAAGGGACCTTTACAGGTCATCTAGACCAAGTCTCCTGCAGTAATCAGGAACATCTCAAACTACATCAGGTTGCTCAGAGTCCCATCAAACCTGACCTGGAATTTCCCTAGGGATGAGGCCCTTCCCCACCCCCCTGGGCAACCCGTTCCAGTGTTCCACTACCCTCATAGTAATGTCCAAATGCCCTGAAGGCTTTAGTGATACTTTGACACAGTATATGCAGACATCATTGTGGGTGCTGATTACTTTACATATGTGGCTCTTGTTAGTGAACATCAGTGTGAAGTGATGTTAGTGAACAGCAGAATGAAGACTCCCTTTGTGGTAAATATATTTATTTAAAAGTACTTAAGCAAAAGCGTGCTGGTTTGAAGGTAACTGGGATATTTTCACAAGAGAAATTAGACTATTGGCTGTAAAAAGAAAACAATGGTGATGTCTGTTTCACTCACAGGTTTGCTTAGACATATAAAAACAGGGACACAAACTTAGATAAGACAATCTCTGCCTGGCTTCTGCTGTAGTTAACTCTTCACAGTGTCACAGTGTTCTGCCTGACTCTGCACAGTTTCCAACTAATCATCCTGCTTCTAACATCCCTTGCTGACCTTTCCAGACCTCCTTGCAGGTAAGGGAGGGGGTAGAAAGCAGGTGCAAGGGTGGTTGGCAGCCTGTCCTGGGCACTCTGGCTGCTGGGAGGGGTCTTGCCTTTCTGTATTGCTTTTAACTTGTATACTACTGTATATAGCTGTAAATATTTGTAATATATTGTAAATATCTGCTTCTATATTGTGCTAAGCTGTTAATATAAAGCTTCATTCCTTAACTTGCAGCTGGCTGAGTCTAGTCTGGGGGAATTCACTGTGGAGGGGGCAGGTGACACCCAGAACTGTTACACAACACAATAAAATGCATTCAAACCCCAATCTACTGAGGGTTACAACTATCAGCTTATACTTGCAATTCACACAAATAGCACTAAAAGCACAGAATAAAACTCTTCTTGTGTCATCAGAGTTAAAAGATTGCCAGCACTGCCAAAGATTTGTTTCATTAAATCCCTGAGTCACTCAGAACTGCTTCATCCACAAAGCCTAAAGCACAGGGATTCGGATTTCCTTCTGCAAATGTGTCAGTCCTGCCCCTCTCTGTGTCAACAAACTTGTGTATCATGCTGTAATACTGCTTTTCAGGATCGAAGGTGTACAGGAGTGAAATCTTCTGCCAGTCTTCATTGCTGGGAGTCTGAAACGCTCTTGGGGCAGCAGGTTGACCTCTGCTGAGAATCTGTGATGGGGTTTGGTCAGCTGTTTGAAAAAAAGAGTTAATATTTCTTTCTGCCAGCATGGCTGCATGCTCCTTAGCCTTGATCTCTAAGATCTTCTTTTCCTCTTTCAAGTAAATTCTCCAGAACTTGAGCTGGATATAGCTAACTGGGGAGCAGCAGTGTCTGATGCATGTTGAAATCACTCCCACAATCACGATGAGCAGGATCAGGAACAATCCTATCAGCTTGGGAAAGAGACAGATGGGTTAAAGGTGGGTTTGCATGGTCACTTGTGAATCATATACCTATAACATTGAAGCAGACATGAAAACTGTGAACAGAGACATCCTGGACTGCCTCTATTGGAGTTAAGATGACAATGAGACAAACTCAGAAACAAAACTGGAGTGCTGCCAGAATTTGGGGGCTTCCTTTCACTTGAAACAAAAAAAGCCTACCCATAAGTGCTATTTTTTTTTTTTTGATTGTGCAGTTTGCCTTCAGCACAAGAACACTTTAACAAGGCAGATACATAGTTTAACTATTCCTTTAGAATACAAGTGTGGAATTAATAGAGTCATAGCCAAACAACCTCTCCTGCCAGTTATCAGCTGCAAAAAACCCCATCAGCTTCATGAGCCAAACTTCCACCCCAGATAGTGCATACTTAGAGAAAATAGAGGTATTTAGAGGCATAGG
>VWZE01020951.1:262363-288391 GCA_013396675.1 Eubucco bourcierii | reverse complement strand
TGGGGGGTGGAGCAGGAAGGGGACTTGGACCACGCCTAAGTTGAGTGAGAAGAAAACTCTCTGTGGGAAGTTCTGGTCTCTAGGCTAGTTCCCTCCCAGCTCTGAAGGACGTTTCACAAACTACTGTGCCAAGCAGGCTAATTCACCTCCCAGCCTTGGAGGAGGTTTTGCAAAGGGCCAAGCATTTGCCATGCAAACCCAGAAACCAGCACGCACACACGCGCACACACACACACACACACACACACACACACACACACACACACGCACTGGCCACCTTCTGTTTGTGTGGCTTCACTAATGGGTTTCTGCTAACCAGGTGCTTCCGGGAATTTAAAGAGAGAAAGGCTGCTTACAGAGCCCGGCAGCCACCACCATCCATCAAGCAACCAAGTTGGAAGCCCATAGGGTGAAGAGTGGAGAGGCTTTACCTGAGACTGTGCTTGAAGGCTGAGAGTTTCTTTGGACAGCTCTGACAAGGTCTTGTTGCAAGGTATTTTGGCTGCCTGGTCTTGGCACATCTTGCCTTTATTTTTGCACAGGAGACTCACAATTATGTTGTTCCCGCTGGCCGAGCACTCATAGAACTTGCCTCTGAGCAGGGCCACCACGATCCAGGTGAGGGGAGCCACTGAGGCTCTGACCAGAACCTGTATCAGGGTGCAGATGCAGGAGCTGCAGGAGTTGCAGCTGTAGTCGCTGTCTGAGTGGCAGCCTGTCACTAGCCGCCACATCCTGGCATTCCAGATACAGCCAAGCAGAAGGAGGATGAAGGCAGGCACTAAGAGGAAGATGGTGCCATAGAGGATGCTGTCAGAGTTGCAGGGACACTCGAAGAGTGCAGCAGAGAAGACAAACTCACAAACAGCTGTCAGCAGGGACACCGCACTGTAACTCAGTGCGTCCTGGTGGTGGGTGCAGAAGTCCAGGACACGCTTTATGTGCTCCATTTTCTGCCTCCACGTACTCTGAGCAAAGTGAAGTCTCAGTCAGCAAAGGAAAAAAGAAAGTATTCTGAACCTCCCACACGTTAAAGAAGCTTTCAGAGCTTTCACTTTCTGTTAGCACTGATGACAAAGGGAGGTCAAAGCAACTCTGCTTCCAGGAAACAGAAGGGCACAGGCTCGCTGCACAGTGTCCAAGTCAAGTGGAGGCCACAGTGGAAACCCACTCCCAGTAGTCAGCATCAAAGATGCAGCTGAAGCAGAGTTTGCTGTGATAGCCTGCTGACATGACTTTATTTTCCATTTCCTTGTAATGATGTCTAAGATTGAGATTGCTTTTTGACCACCTGTGAAGCACCAAGTTGATACATGCACAAGCTATGGGCCCCAGTAAAAAAAAATCTCAGTGCCAAGGGGGTAGTCTCAGTCACCTCAAAATCTGTCAGTGTACATATGAAGTTAGGATTTGGTGTCACTTCAGCCACTTCACACCAAATCTGACTTGCTGCTTTGCTTTCTGGTCAGGCAGCCTTTGTAAAGTTTGTTAAAGGAGATGGTTGTTGGAACTACCCAGAATTACTCTTTTATTGCCAAATGGAGGCAGATAGAGGCAACAGTGAGCTTGCCTTGAAACCACAATTCACCGTACCTGAATAAGTCTTAGGAGACATGGGGATGGCAGGAATAAGAGAAGCTGCGAAGGCAGCCCATGACAGAGACAAGGGAGCCTCAACCAGTGGCAGCTCCCTGGAGCAGACAATGACCGCACACAGGGATAGGAACACAGCTGAGAAACTGCTGCCTCACCTTGTGAGCCTCATTTTAGCAGTGTTCTATTTATCTGTAGTGAAACATGATTTCAGGAACAAGCTTCCTGGGAAAAGGGAGCTCTGTGTGAAAAGAATCACCCCTCCAAGCAGATTTCATAGAATCACAGAATGTCAGGGGCTGGAAAGGAACTCGAAAACTCATCCAGCCCAACCCCCCTGCCAGAGCAGGATCACTTAGACCAGATCACATAGGAACATGTCCAGGTAGGTCTTGAATATCTTCAGAGAGGGAGACTCTGCAACCCCCTGGGCAGCCTGTTCCAGTGCTCTGTCACCCTCACAGGGAAAAAATTCCTCCTCTTGTTTAAATGAAACTTCCTACTCCTCAGTAAACACTCCCAGAAAGAAGTAGCCGAAGGAGGAGAGACCACCCTGGTTGGGAAGAAGGGGAGTAGCTGTGCTGGGAGTCAAGCAGGACACCACCATGGGGCTGGGTGAGGTCTGTCTGTGGGCAGCCACAGGGGCTGAGGGGTTGCAGAGGGTCCCAGGCAGGAGCCCTGGAGGTGCAGGGCAGGGGAAGGGGCTGGCTGTTTCTGGTGTCCTGTTCACCTCAGAGCATTGTTCTCCCAGGGCAGTTCTTTCCTGCCCTCTAAATTAATGCTTGTCTCGCTGCAGCAGCTGTAAAGCATTAACTGGAAAGTGTTCAGGCAAATAGTTTGCAGTTAAAGAACCCAGAATTCCAATTTGATGGTTGTTACTACATTCATTTCCACTACATTTCATGCCTTCCAAGGGGAATGAAAACAATGCCAGCACACACACACACACAAAAAAAAAAAAAAAAAAAAAAAAAAAAAAAAAAAAAAAAGGGACATTTTTAGAGCAAAATTATGTTATTTGAAACATATTTCCATGTTGAAATACACTTTATTAAAAGGATCAGCTGAAAACAAACTGACTTGTAAAGATTTTCTAAAGTTTCTCCTTGATGTTTCGATTTCTATCCTTTCATTTGCAATAGAGTAACTCTTAAAATTTTCCTGGGTGGAAAAAGCTGTAGTCTAACCACTTCTGTGGCTGTAGCAAGTGTATGTAATATTGGTCTTAAATGCAGTTTGCCTCCAGCTGTGCTGGAGGGATTTGCCAGTACATATTGAGCAGATCTTGTTTTAGTTGTGTTAGTAAGTCCTTACAATAGGTTTTTTTGTTTGTTTGTTTTTGTTTTTCTGGACATTTGCTATGTGTTCATGTCATGGTAGGCCTAAATAGGTCAAAGGTGGACTTGTACATGTCATGGCTTGCCCAGGCATGCTCCCCTGCTCCCCCTCCTTCTGTGCTGGGGGTGGTGGCTACAGGAAAGGGGGCAAAAGCCCCAGCTTCACCTAATACGGGCAAACTGCCATCCTGATTGGCTAATCTATGTCCCAAGACCCATCAGTCTCGGGCTGAAATGGATATAAAGGATAAGCAGGTAGCACATTGGGGTTGGTGCTGTTGTGCTCTCTGCTATTGTATCCCTGCCTGCTTACTGCCTCATCCATCCTGAGCTGGGTGGGACCCCAGTGAGCAGGATCAGACTCTGATGCCTCCACATGCTCGGCCTGCACAGCCAGCATGACACCGTGCCGGGTCTGCACACCGCAAGACATCTGCCTGCACATGAGAGCCTGCTGCTAAGAGAGCCAGGACCAGTTCAGAGATGTCTGCCTCCTTTATCTGAAGCACCCAGGAGCCTGAGGAAACTCCAAAGCCTCTAACAGCTTCTGACCCGGCAGCAACCCTGCCACGTGCTTTGGGTATTGGCCCACAATATTTTTGTGCCTCTTGTAATCACTAATTGCCTTCTGCCATAAGCAGAAAGGAGCTTTCTGCATCCATCCAGTGGCTAAGCAGGATAACTAACTGCAAGCGGTATCAGCGACCGCACAAACCTTCTCTTCCAGTAAAAATGTTTGCTTATGCTGGTTGCTTTTAAAGTGTTCCGGTTTTGCCTGTTCCCTGTGTGTATAAATTTCCAAACCGTACGTTTTGAACCTTGTAAATAAGGTTTCTGGCGAGATTTAATGTTAATAAACAGTTTTCATAGTTATTAACAATCTCTAATGCAGTCTAAGTGTAATGAAGTCTAAGTGTACTACAGCAAGCAGCAGTGTGAGGGCTTTACGAATCAGCCTGCACTAATCTACAGTCTATATGTGCTGTAGTTAAGTCTGCATGATCCTTTAAGTGTTGGCTGTGGATGAAGTGAGAAGTATTCAGTGAGCTTATAAGAAAATATAGAATATCTTCGTAGGATTAGAAAGGCTGAAGTTGTCAGGTTGTATGATGAAATTATGGAGAATTAGTGAGGTAGATCAGAGTTAACTCATTTGTAATCAGATCAATCACCCTGGGTAGTCAACCAAGTTCTTAGAAGCAAAGCTCAAGTTTTTTCATTTACTGTTGCAAATGCCATGGAACTACTGTATACATTTATGTACATTAAACCCAAAATGTTTCTATACAATTTATATATTTCATAACTTGTTTTATTCAGGTTATGCTGTCACATCTCCCTGTCTTGGAATTGCTGGATAGCTGAGATTTGATTTGGTTCCATTCCTCTGTGTGTGGCCTAATGCTGTCTGTTCATAGGCTACCAAGTATGTCCTGTGAGTTCAAAGTGGCCAGTAATGACAGTCATATGCAGGTAACTCATAAATCTTATAGGATACAAACCTAGCACAGGCTGGAAAAGCCTTGGCTTCCCATTTTATGCTGGAATGAGTCTGATCTCCCACTGAGGCTGCAGCAGGGCTTCTGTATGTGAATACAGTATTCAGAAGTGGCTGACTGGCTGGAAACTGCTGAAAATACTCCATTCACTGAGGGTGTTCAGATGTGGAAAGCTCATCACGTTTCAACACATGACATTTGCAGAAGGCTTAAGAGCAGCAAAGCAGGTAACAGATACCTAAATGGCTGTAAGGAAGACAAGACAGAATGACAGAATATATTTGGCTGGAAGAGACCTTCAAGATCATCCAGTCCAGCCTTTGACCCAGCACTACACAAAGGTTTGCAGAAAGTGCTGATGAACGTCATTACTGTAATAATCAGGGAAAACCTATTAACAACAACAACAAAAAAAAAAAAAAAAACAACAAAAAAAAAAACCCAAAAAAACCCAACAGAGACCATTCTAATGTTTTTATTTAGCAAATACACTGGAAGAACTGGTTTTCTGTAAAACATACAGATATACCCAATTTCATCCAGCTTCCATTCTCTCAAATAGTTACAATTTTTTTGCAATCAGTTTAATGAACAGAAGGGGATATATGTGGAGATGTCAAATTTAGTTTTGTCATAAACCACATGATTCCATTCACCACTAATCCCCAAATAATTGACCCAGGGCCACCAAGAGCTTGCAGAACCCTTGCTGGTGCTTTATAGAGAACAGGTTGTTCACACAGTTTTAACTGTCCTCTGGTTCCAGATACGTGAACAGGAAAAAGACATTAAATATTTCCTTAATACCTCTTTTTCCATTACTGGCAATTGCTGAGGTTACCACAGGATTGCTTTGGTTTTTTGTTTGTATTTTACAATTGCATATAGGAGGACAGTGATCTAGGACATCATTTCCCTACTAAGCTGTGCTTCAAACTACAGAAGGTGTTTGTGAACTCCTGCCTGGTAAAAATGAGAACAAACCCTACAGTATTCACCCTTCCCCAGTCTATACTTGACTAAAATATAAAGATGCTTCTTCTTCCTGAGAATTGTGTTCTTTATACCTTGAGTTAGCCTCATTTTTGCCTCCTGCTACTGCCTGCTGGGGAGTGTGCCTCTCGCTTGGCAAGAGCTGACATGATCATCATTCCATTGTGAAGCATGGAAGAGATGACATGATGTGAGGGTCTGCTATAATTAACCAGGAGTGTCCCATATTGAAGCATTCTTTGGTTTGGCAGAGAGTAATTAAATCTGAGATGTGCCTCGCATACCTGTGCTCGAATGTCCTCTTCTTAAGAGAATGTCCAGAGACACCTCTAGCAGCCTGAAATAAAAACTCACTAAATGCAAACCCACTTTCTGTATAAAAAAGCAAGCCCTTAGGAATGAATCTACTCAGAGGGCTCTTCTCACCGAAACTTGAATCACAACTTTACGTTACCCAACTCCGTTGAACAAAGCATAACATTCCCTCAGATGTGAGGTCCAACTCCAATCACAAAGGAGTATTACTTATTAAGTACTTAGTTTTTCTGAGCTATTCATTGCCTGCTCTATTCTTCTACTCCTTCTGGTCTGAAACCAATCTTCCCCAAGCTGTTTTTGGAATGTTTCAGGAAAAAAAAAAAAAAAAAAAAAGATAAACTTTGGCCCTATTAGGGTTAATGATTTTTGCATAGACATATATGACCATAAACTGGTCGACAAGTAGAGGTCTTCTGCTAACATTGTGACTGAGAACAGGAAGAGTACAGCCACAATAATATACAGCTGTCTACTGAAAGGATTGCATACAGACATCGTTGGCCATGCAGTCTCTTGGCCTTCTGAAAATAGGTGAGCTGCATTGCTAACATGACAAAGAAAATAGCGATGTTGAGAATCAGGAAGAGGCGAGTATAGGACGCTGATATCGATGGGGCACTGCTCCGAGCAGTCGTCACCGTCTGTGCCAGCCCCGATCGGCCTTTGATTGACACCCCAGTTTTGTGCTTCACGTAAGTGATATCTGCAAAATCCAGAAGGTCTTTCATTTCCTCATCTTCATCTACAGGTAACTCTTTTTGTGCCTGAGTCTGCGCCTTCTGTCTCACTCTTCTTTCATTTACTTCAATTTGTGCAAATATGTCAGGCACAGCATCGACAAATTTGTAGCCTTTGGCTACTTTTCTATTTTTCTTTGCTCTGCCATGCTGCTGCTGCTGCCTCTGTGAGATTGCAAATATCCTATCGATGGCCTCCTCTGTTTGTCTCTTATCTGAGAACCTCAGCAGGCGCTCAGCAGTCTTCCTGAAGCTATCTGTATTGCGCACACGAGACAATATCTGCTTCTCAAGCTGCTGGAAAACAGGCTTAAAATGCTGCAGGTTCCTCTCCACGATCCCTACGTAGTCCTTCACTTCTGGCACCGCGGAACTCCTAATGGCAGAGGCTTGGTCGAAGACAATTTTCTGTCGGTCTGCAATAACCTGTGCAAAGGCAGAGCGGGACCCATCCTCGACGGGCCACAGGTAGACCGCATAGGCGTGCTCCCCGGTGGTGACAAAAACGTCCAGCTGTGGAGAATCCCCACGGGCGGTGAAGCTCTGCACGTCGACAGAGGGCCCAATGAAAAGGTAAATGGCCCTGGTGACAGGGTGCCGCAGGAAGGTTGTTACATTCACGTAGTTGGTTCCGTTGTAGGGGTAGCCCCGGGGGTACATCCTGGAGGCTATGGTGGCCTTCTCACTGCGGCCGGTGTCGTCCATCCAATACATCTTATATATCCCATCACGGTGCCTAATGACGGCCCCGTGGACGTCATCGACAACTGTTTCCTCAAAAGGCACATCCACATTGTGGAAGAAACTGGTTGCTGCCTCTAGAGGGCTGTCATCTTCCAGATGGATTTGGTCCACTAGCAAGAGAAGCTGGGGATGGAGAAGTATGAGGTTTCTTTGCAGTTTTCTCAGCTTCAGTTTGGGGTTGTACGCACCCACTCCTTCTCCCCTGATAAAAACCACTCCGCTTCTCTCCATGGCAGCAACCACTCGTCCCTGACAGTCACCTGCCAAGTCATGTTTATATTTAAGCCACTTTGAGGAACAGTCTTCTGTAATCTGCCCTTCCCATGGGGAGAAGCAGCTCTTGGACACAGCAGGAGAAAACATCAACACATTATTAAAAAAAGTATATTTTGGCCCGTACAGAGCTTCTGTTATGAAAGGTACACCATTGGGAGCAAAAGTAAAGGAGTTCTGGTCCGGGTGTTCGTGGCCAGCATTAAAGTTCCTCCAGCCCTTGATCCACTCTTTGTATTTGTTCTTATGAACAATATCATATATTGCACGTCCTCCCAGCTTTCCTGACTTGAAGGAAAGGAAAGGTCTGTTGACTTCAGCTGGCAGAGCACTTCCGTAGGTTACCACTCCCCAGTCCTCAAAATAATGCAGCTTAGGAACCCCATAGTCCGGTGGAGGTACAGAGCGCAAACTTGCATCATACCTGCCAAAAACAGACAAGGAAAATGGGTTTAAAAGTCGCTCAAGTGATTCCATTACCTGTACCTCCAAAGCTCAACAGGCTATTTGCTGTTTGCATCAAGGAACAAGCTAGCTATATAAAACCCCCATGTATGTTTCCTGAGAGAACTAGTTGTAATGATATTTAACATACTAAACCCTGCACACAGTTGCTGCTTGTTTTTTACAGCTGAAAGCATCTGCTCTACATTTCAAGCAATCAATCCTTCTGCAGTCCAAGAAGAGCACCACTGATTTCAAACGAGCTACATTTTGTCTTACAGCATAAAGCTACTGACTGCAACATAAATCCTTAAGAAAGGCACATCAGGACCAGGCTGTAGGCATTATTTTGCACTACAAGTCAGTGTTTGCACCTGTTACTGGTTACTTAACCAAGAGAAGCAGATTGTCTGCAGAGCTGTAAATTACATGGAAAATACAGATCGAGGCATCTCTCAGGATTATTTTCTTAAGCATAACTTGCAAATTACTGTGCAAAACCAACTAATAGCAGCCTAACTGCCCATATTAATTTAGCTTATAAAACAAGGCTTTTATTATTACTTCTGTCTTTTAAAAGAAAATTATGCTTTCAATATTCACCTAATTAATTATTAAAGGAGACAACAGGATGAACATCTGCTCAAACAGACAAAGTGAAGGATACACGCAGGCAAAATTTCAGCCATTTTGGAACTGCTTGTACTGTATGAAAGCAACAGACAATGAAAGGCAAACACAAAAGAAGATGAAGGACCACACCAAGGTATTCTCTGTATCACTGGACCAGCCTGCTCAGAGGCTGTGGAGTCTCCTTCTCTACAGGCTTTCAAAACCTGCCTGGATGTGATCCTGCGTGACCTGATTGATACCTGCATTAGCAGAGGGGTGGGATTAGATATCTCCAGAGACCTCCTCCAACCCCTACCATTCTATGATTCTATGAACATATATTGTGCATCTACACCAAGTGAAGAAGTTCTTGTGAGCCAGATGACTCTCCGGTTCGCACATGGCGAGCCTGGTCTCTGCTTCTANCTCTGTCCATGTCACTGACAAAGATGTTAAACAGATAATAATATACAGATAATAGCAAACAGCTGTCAGGTTCCTTTTGATCCCACTCATTCCCTTTCATACCAGAGAAATTCAGTGTGGAGAGTGCACCACCTCTGCCCTTTGGATGGTGTCCCTGGGCCCTCCACCACTCGGTTCTTTCTGATCTGCTCTGCCAGCCAGTTCCCGCTGCCGTTGCGCATGACAAATTTGTCCAGAAACACCAGCTGGCTCTCTGGCCCATAGAACCAGTTATAGTTGGAATCTGCAATGGCTACAGTTCTCTGAAACCCTTGGAAAAAGCAAAAAGAAACATTAAGAAAGGACACAGAAATGAATAAAGATGCATTTGTAGAGCACAAGAGCAAAGCCGAGCAGTACAAACACAAACTGCCTTTGCAGGTGTTTACAGACCTCCTTGTCAATGAGCCATAACCAGGTTACACAGGAGCTGCTTCCTTCTGCTGCAGCTCATGTGAATACTCACCTTTCTTCTTCACCTACAGGCTATGGACAGTCAAAATACTACAAAAAATTAAGAAGCAATGTGCCATCTACTTCCTCTCATCACTCAGGTCTGGCAGAGGTAACTTTGTCTTTACAGTTTTCACTTTTTCTATGTCAGTCTGAACTCTTTAAAGCAAGAAACCTGAGTTTTCCCCAAAAAATGTAGTAATAGTAATAATAGTACTATTAATAGTGATAATAATAGCAATAATAGTAGTATTAATAGTGATAATAATAGCTATAATAGTAGTACTAATAGTGGTGATAATAATAGCAATAACAATAGTATAAATAGTGACTATAATAGTAATAATAGTAACAACAACAACAACAATAATAATAAAAATAAAAATAAAAATAAATAAATCCGCTTCAAACTTCACCTTCAAACTACCATGAGTTCACTTTGCCCTCAGGAACCTCTTCCCAGCAGATGCCAAGGGTTTACATGGAGTCGGCATCATGTCAGAGCTGCTCTCAGTCCCTTACAGAGTTAGGGGTGAGTTTCTTAAAGCCAATAAAGTTATTACTGACTTTTCAACCAGGAATTTGAACAATGTTAAGTCTCTAATGAATTGTCCTGCAAATAAATAACAGTAAACCACCACTGAAAACTTGTACGGCTGCCTAACAGAAAATCTCTTTTGAAAGCTAGAAGTGATCAGCAAGATCTATTACTTGTAATTCCATCTTTCAGTCACAACAAGAGCTTCAAATCAGAGAGGCTAAAACACAGATTCAGCAAAAGAATGCAAACATTAAAATAGCTGCAGGATTGACCTCTTAATGACACCAGATATTTCTGTTTAACTCTCACATTGAAAACACAAAATGGTTCATGTACCCCTGCACAGAGAAATCTACTTTTTGCATCAATTACATTTTCCATCTGAAAAATACTTTAATTAAAAGTGTATCAAAATGTATTATTTCAATGTTTTGGGGAAAACTGGTGATCCTATGAAACTCTCCTACACTTTGTTGATACATTTTCCTTAGTATCGTCATCTTCTGTTGCTTTCACCTACAATTTAAGTGTGATGATTGTTGGTAAAGGAAAAAAAAAATCAGTAAGAATTTCAAAGAATATATTTTTTTCAAATGGAAAACCTCAGAAACAGGTCTGCTTCAAACTTCAAACTTCAAAGCAGAAATCAAATTCTGAACCATTGCTTTTCCTGCCAAATGTTGTTCCTATCTTTTGACTGGTTTTACAAGTCAGAGTTTAATAAACAATGACTTTTAATAAGCAGTGATAAAACAAAGATTGTTTCAATGAATGCTGAAGGTAAAATCCAAGGAAAAGGTTGTTTAAAAAATTAAATTCAAGTTATTTAAAAATAGCCTACTTCAAGTATGAAATCTACTGATGCCATGGTGGTTCTAGGTCACTGGTTGGACTTATCTTAGAAGTCTTTTCCAAGCAAAACAATTCTGTAATTCTGTAAGACTCATCTTCATTCACCCAAATGACTTACCTGGCAGGACAGTCCTATACATAAATGCAAAGTGTTGCTTGAGCCAGGGGTGGTTGAAGTGATTGATATCAAAGTGCCTTTGGACAAGAAACATGTACTGGAACAGTGATCTGGTTGTGTAACTGCCATAAGCCACCCCTTCATAGAGGGAGCCATCTGTGACCTCCTGCAGCAGGACCACTGACTTCTCCATGATGGCTAACACCTGCTTTGTCCACAAGTAAGCCTCCTGAAGGTAGCCTGGAAGAAAAAGATGTTGGCAAATTCGATTACAACAACATACATTACAACACCACCACAGATTACATCATCCGTACTCCCACAGATCCTTTAGAGCAAGAAATCTGCAATCCAGGGCTTTAACAAGATGCAGCACTGCAGCCTCCCTGCAATTCCAGAATGTTAAATAAATTAGGTATTTAAACATGGCAAAGCAAGGTCACAAGAGCAAGGAAAAGGTTAGGCTTGACAGGGCTCTGGGCAACCGGATCCAGTGGAGGATGTCCCTGCTCACTGTGGGAGGGTTGGACTAGATGACTGCTGGAGGTCCCTTCCAACTCGAACCTTTCTATGATTCTGTGATTCTTCTGCTAATAATATGGGATGATGCTTTCCATCTCAAAAGGAGAATGTCCTTAATGCATTCAGGACATGCACAAAAAGAAGAGCCCAGTCAAGTCTATTTATTGTATTTCCAGTTAAAGCTTTATGAAACCAAAGTTTGGTTCCCACTAGAGGGCTCCCACAATGCAAATATTCTGCTCGGTCGTTTTTCACTGGCGTGATCACCGGTGAGGTAGAGAGATCACCAGAGTCTAAAAATACAAAAGAAGGTTAGCTCTGAGCTGCAGTTAACTGGTATTCCATTAATGCATGCTCTGTTTTGACACATACTCCATTCTACTGACACTTTCACATTTATTGTACAACAAGGTGTAAGGAGACCATGGGCATTGCTCTTTGCTGATTATCTACTGATAATCTACTACCTGGTCTGGAAATGGGGACTGGACAGGATATACACAAGAGGATTTTTAATTCTTACAGTGATGTAAGAATTTCAGAATCGTTTAAGGTTATCATTAAGATAATCCAAAGGCTGGAACACCTCTGCTATGAGGATAGGCAGGGGGAGCAGGGGTTGTTCAGCCCAGAGAAGGGCAGTTCAATATATGAGTGTCATTATTTTGCCTACAATAGACTGCTCTCATACTGCTGATCAAGCCACAAATCACTCAAAGAAAATGATATGTTGATTTTTAATAACAAATATGTTTTAGAAAATCAGTTGTTTCTCAGATAATTCATAGAGATAATAATTTTTATTTCTGGAGTGTAAAATGTTGAAAACAATGATTTTGTGACTCCAGGGAGATGTTAGAACTGCCTTCCAATACCTGAAGGGATCCTACAGGAAGGCTGCAGAGGGACTTCTTGTGAGGATGTCTAGCAACAGGACAATGGGGAATGGTTTTAAGCTGAGGCAGAGTAGGTATAGGTTGGATCTTAGGAAGAAGCTCTTCAGTACAAGGGTGGTGAAACTCTGGAATAGGCTACCCAGGAAGGTGGTGGATGCCTTCTCTCTGGGGGTGTTCAAGGCCAGGTGGGATAAGGCCTCGAGCAGCTGAGTCTAGCTGTGAGGCATCCCTGCCCATGGTGGAGAGGTCGGAGTAGATGATCTCTAAGGTCCCTTCCAACCCAAGCCATGCTATGATTGTATTTCTACACACAGTGTATGCATCTGTGCACAGGCTTTTGTTGTGTTCAGTAAACAAGCAACAGCAGAGCAAACCTAATCCTCCTGTACTCTCAGAAGCGTTTCTATCAGTTCCTGAACTCTGCTGCATAAACAGCTGATCAAGCCGACACACTGGAGAAAAACATTCCTTCAGATTAGAACATACCTTGATTCATGAGAACCAGGCTGCCAGCCAGCAGGGCCACACAGTTGGTAGGCTGGTGGTTGTGGAGGTACTGGAAGCCCCATCCGCGCCTGTACGATGTTTCGTACATGTATCCCGAGGCATTGGCGATTACCTCAAGAAACCTCTCCTGCTGAGTCTTGCTAAGATAGCTGTACAAGAAGTCATACGCAGTGGCAAAGCCAATTAAGGAGTGAGCAAGAGGGACCTCATCCCATGGGGCATCCTTCACCAGCCTGTCAATAAAGAAAAATGTCTATTAAATTGAGTTTCACTTACTGATATTTCTCCACTGCCATACTGTGAGCTGTGTGTGACTTCATGTCTCAGTGAAGTTAGGCAGCTGGTGTTGAATTTTAACACAGTAGTAAGATCCTTAGCACATCTCTGAGACCTGCCCTAGGTATGGGCAACATTAATCTTCAAAGCTCATTAATTTTGTTAGAAGGATTAAGTTGCTAAGTGTTGCAACATTCAGGGTTTTGCTAGGAGAAACAGATATGCAGAATACTGACCAAAAAGAAATGGGAGTTATTTATCTGAAGGAAGATTCACACCATTTTTGAGAGAAAGTAATATCCCATAGTTTATACTCCTCCCAAAATCTATACCAACCTTTTCCTTTCTTAAAGGAGCCTAATGTTGATAAATTCCTTAAAGGTGGGTATGAAACTTTTTAAAAGTAAGTATAACAAAATAATTCCCTCTGCTTTTCCTTCATCTCCCAAATGCATCCAAGAACAGAAGTAGAGATGATGAATTTTCATGACTAAAGTTCAAATTAATGTACTTAACTGCACTAAAATAACTGAATTGTTTAACGTAGAAGTAAAATGATGACACTACTCCAACTTATTTTCTTGGAGCTATCTGCTTGTGTCCAGTGATTACAGTGAACATAGCAAAGCAGTAATTTAGCGCCAAGGAAATTCTTAATGGAGGTGGAGATCATGCAGACAAACATTTCTCTTAAATCAAGCATATATTGCATATCATGGTTCTACAGAAATCTGAAGAACTATGTAGTGAAAAAAGGAAAATCTTTGATAAACTGCATAATCATCAGTTGGTTTCATGGTTGCTCTCTGGCTGTTCCATTAAATGTGTTTTTATTTCACTCCACAGGTCTTCTCTCCTTTCACTCATCTCCCTTCTCAGCTCCAGTGGTCATCCCACAGGTCTTCTCTCCTTTCACTCATCTCCCTTCTCAGCTCCAGTGGTCATCAAGCGACAGAGAAACTGTTAGAGTTTAGCCTCAGATATGTTTGTGGAAACAAAGTATTTTCAGGTGTGCTTTTCACTAAGCCTCTGTACATCCTAAAATCAAAGGGGTACAGGAAATACAACTTTAAAGGTCTCTACCTGGAACAAATACAAAGTGACTGAGGCTAACCTATACGCTGGGAGAAAGAAAAGAACAATGAAAGAATATGAGTTCATTTAAAATACTTAATTCAAAGTTTGGTATCCTTATAACAACATACAAATTGCTGATTAAAAATTGCTTAAAGATATTTAATGATCCTGCCCTGACTTCACCTTAAATGGTATCTGGCAGTTGAATTGATTTATTACAGTTTCCATTGGTAAGATGTATGCAAACTTGATCTTCGGTTTGAAATGCAATACTGCATCAAATTCTGTAGTATGAGAGTGTACATTACTCTCTGTGGCACCACTTCAGATAAAATGGAAAGCACTCTTCTAGACAGGAAGTCCCAAATCACAGAATCACAACATGTTAGGGGTTGGAAGGGACCTCGAAATCTCATCCAGTCCAATTCCCCTGCCAGAGCAGGATCACCTAGAATAGGACACACAGGAACACATCCAGGCAGGTTTTGAACATCTCCAGAGAGGGAGACTTCGCAACCTTTCCAAGCAGCCTGTTCCAGGGCTCTCTCACCCTTACAGTGGAAAAGTTTTTTCTTATGTTCACATGGAACCTCCTCTGCTCCATCTTGAACCTACTGCCCCTCACCCTATCATTGGACATAACTGAGCAGAGCCTGTCTCTGTCCTCCAGACGCTGCCCTTCACATCTTTGTAAACATGAATGAGGTCACCTCCCAGGCTCCTCCAAGCTAAAGAGACCCAGCTCCCTCACTGCATTTAGGTGGTTGACTTCTTCAAAAACATCTTCCCAACCCTTCAGTGTAAAAGAACTTTTATTAGGCATCTTAAGCCTACGTACTGGCATAGTTACCCACCTCAGGATAAGCAAAGAGGTTTTTGTCACAACTTCCCTCAGACTACAATTCTGCACAGTAATTCTTGCATAGAATTTCAGGCAGCAGATGCACAGAAGTAATAAAGAAAATTAAAGATGATGATTTAAAGATCCTAATTTCTAAACATACAAAGCCACAGCCAACATCTGTTCATAAAATGAAGCTCTCTTGAAGTTTGAGGTGATATAAATCAGTGCACCTCCATTAACTGCGCTTTGGAACTCAGCAACGTAAGCCAAACATTGTGGAATATGATTCACAAGAAGAAGGGTCAAGTAGCAAGCAGTAAATGCTTTTTGTATCTAAATTACACCCTCATTTTTCACATGGATCTCCAGTGTCAGATCTGGTAAACAGCCTGGCTGATAAACCGTGGGAAAGGCTGCACCTTACCATAGGCCTGCACTGAACATACTGGGTGGAAAAGAAAGTTTTCAGGGCTATCTGTTAACTACAGTGCTCTGAAATAGTAGGGAAAAATATATGTGTATTTATGCAATAAAGATGGGTAAAAACATGCTAATGCCAAGCACTGGTAACATGCTATTTTCTAAGTCTCTGAGGAACAGAACTTCACATCAGATAGTATCAGATAGAACCTGTGTAATTAACTGTATCCAAGGACAGCAAGTAACCTTCACCTCCATGGTGCATTAGTCTCTTCAATCTTTCAAAGGTATCAGATGTTACAAAAGAGACTCCAAAGTAAATAAATATATGTAGAATAGATTTTCTAAAAGATGCTCTTCTCACTTGCTCCCTGGGATAGGTCAAGGAGCAATGGATGGAAGCTGCAGCACAGGAGGTTCCACCTCAACACAAGGGAGAATTTCTTTACTGTAAGGGTCCCAGAGCACTGGAACAGGCTCCGCCAAGAGGTTGTGGAATCTCCCTCTCTGGAGACTTTCAAGGCCTGTCTGGATGTGTTCCTGTGTGACCTTAGATAAATTGTATGGTCCTGCTCTGGGGGGGTTTGGACTTGCTGATTCTTTAGGTCCCTTCCAACCCCTGATATCCTGTGATCCTGTGATAGAGCAACTACTTAAGTAGCAAACTTAATCACTTTGAGCACAGGCAACTGGTCCAAAAATTCTAAAACAAGAGCTAAACCATAAATGCATCCTCACAGACAGTACAGAAGAAGGTAATTGGTTCTTTTTACACTTGTACCTGTGTCTGTATTTGGAAGAGGTGCTCATCTGGAAACCTGAGGTTTACTGTAGAGCATGAAGTACTGAATGTGTTTGCTGTCCAGTGATGAAGCTCCACAAACATCCACAGCCATGTGCCTTGTTCTGAACAAAGAACTGTTGCCTGGTCATATTCACTGAACAGCACAGGACAAATACATGCCTGGGGTGTACTTTTAAGTGCCCTTCATGTGTGTCATACAAAATATTTTCTTTACTTCACAGCAAACACTTAGAGCTTAGTGTAAGTCCACGAATAAACTGGAGAAATAAAGAGATCATGGATAATGTTGAAGAGATCATGGATAAAGAGATCATGTTGCATGCTGCAACATGGTTATCTGCATCAGACTAGCCCCCTGCTACCGTGAATCTGAAGAAGGGGGAGGTTAAGACTGAGTTCTTGAGTTACAAATTTATGATGTCAAGAATCATCACACATACGTTGCACTGTCCAAGGCTTAGACCACCTTCATTAAATGTGATTGCATGTCTGAAGCAATGTATGGCACTTCAGGACATGCTGGTGGCAGGTTGATGGTTGCACTTGATGACCTTAGGGTTCTTTTTTCAGTCTTAATGCTTTCATGATTCTGTGTCAATTGTGTATCATTTTGGATGGGAAGTAAAAAATCATTAACACCACCACCAAAACCAAGAAAAATTAGGCCACAGTTATCACAACCTCTCCATTTCTTAGCACTTCTCGTGCTACTGATGTCTCTCAGTAGAAAGGGTTTGCTGTATTTTTCTCTTGCTGCTCTCTACTAATAACTAATTCCTTATGAAACCAGAAGTGTTGGCATTTCTCTAAGAAATGTAAGCCAAGAGGGAAAACCAACAGCATGCTCAGTGCAAGGCAGGACTTAAATCAAACTCTTGTGCTTAAGTCATTTCCCTTCACTTTGCATACAGTTCTTAACAACAAGAAGTGCAGGTCCAGAGGAGGCCACGAAGATGATCAGAGGGCTGCAGCAGCTCTCCTGTGAGGACAGGCTGAGAGAGTTGGGGCTCTGCAGCATGGAGAAGAGAAGGCTTCAAGGGGACCTGAGCAGCCTTCCAGTATCTGAAGGGGGCCTACAGGAAGGCTGGAGAGGGACTATTGACAAGGTCTTGCAATGCCAGGACAAGGGGCAATGGGTTTGAACTGGCAGAGGGGAGATTTAGACTGGATATTAGGAGGAAGTTGTTTGCAGTGAGGGTGGTGAGACACTGGCACAGGTTGCCCAGGGAGGTTGTGGAGCACAGAAGCACAGAATATGATCACATGCTGTGATTCTGTGCTCCACAACCTCCCTGGAGGTGTTCAAGGCCAGATTGGATGAGGCCTTGAGTGAGCTGTACTAGTGGGAGGTGTCCCTGCCTCTTGCAGGGGGTTGGAACTGGATGATCCTTGAGGTCCCTTCCAACCTTACCATTCTATGATTCTATGAAATCCAAGTAAAAAGGAAGATAACAGCCTCTAACTTGACAAACAGAGTACCCTCCCAGGCAGTGTGAGACCTGGTTTCTCTCTGTCTTAACACAGCATCACTGCATGCAAAATGAAGCATTAAGCACACCCTGACACATATATTACACAAGTAATCCACATCCTGGAGTTTAATGCTCCAAACTTTCCCATGACAAATTGGTTACTGCAGGATGGAGAGCAGATGAAGCTAATGACTGAAGGAAACAGGTCTGTACTCCCTCCCCAGTGCTGAACATCTCTCACTGGGTGGATGCAAAGGAAATGAGTCAGGGCTCTTTTCTAAAGGCTTACAGGTGAAAAATGAGTTCAAGAACTGTCCTTCAGTGCATTTGCATGCAGTCTGTCTTAGACATGGTAGCTGGATGCCATCACAGTTGAGTTTAGTGCACAGTGGATGTCAAGTGTGAAATGTGGCATGTAAGGGATCCTGAAATCAATTCCTTAATCGTACTGCCATCCCAGTGGCAATGGCAATGTTCTGGCACTCCTTCTATTGTTCTGGCCCACTTCTAGGGGAAGGAGATAAAGCTTTAAACCTCCCCTCAGGCAAAGAACAGAAACAGTTATCTGTGGCCAGAGAGAGTAGACATACCAAGAGGGACTATACCTTCCAAGGATGTGTATTTTATAAACCAGCCTCAATTTTCAGTGTTTTTCTTACAAAACCTCCAAAACACAGTATCTTCTTGTGCTCAAATTAAATATTTTCTTCACTAATGGAACAAGATCTTCCCATTTTTGTTTTGGAAAGAAAAAAAAAAATCCTTGAAAAGATCTGTTTCACCCAAAACAATCTCTCAGCTTTCAGCCTTTCCACATTTTTCTGGTCAGCTGCCAAAACTAAGCCCCTATTATCTGCACAACTTAAGTGTTCAGTCACTTGCAACAATGAAAATGTTCAGAATAACAAATGACCTTAACAAACTGATGATTTGTGTTTCCAACGTCCAAGGTAAAACATGACACACTTGCCCCTATCTCTTTAGCACTCATGTTTCAACAGCAGCCACTCTGATGTGCTTGTCTCCACTGCAGCTCTGTTCAAGGCAAAAGAGTGCTGACATATAAAGGGTTGCATAGAAAGCAACATATAGATAGTATTTTTATTTTTTTTTGAGTTTTAAGAGCTTACTATGAAAGGAGGGCTGCACTGTTGAGAAGGCAACTAAAATTTTAGTCCCTGGGAAACCACCATCTACTTTGTATTTTCTTTCTGTTTCCCCACAGGTCTATAATCATCATTCTGCTTCTCTCAAGCTTGTTTCAGATCCTCTTCCCCTGGCTTTTTGGCTTTGATCACAAGACAGTCCTTTTCACACTGGGCTCACTCTCAGTATCAATCATGATCCTTCTGTGTTGACACATTAATAAACAACAACTGAGTCTGTTTTAGTAGTTCTCAGTGGCATATTAAGCAGACAGAGCAATTGAGTTCTGTTACTATTTCAACAGATTACCTCCATTAGCTCTTTTCTAGCAAATTTCTATACTGGGGATGCCATGAAGTGAGCTCCCTGCAGCTACCACAGAACTTCAGTGCCAATTTGTCTCCTACAGATCCTATCAGCTGAAAAAGAAGATAAAGAGAAACTCTTCAAAATCCAGCTAGCCATTTAATTTCATAGTCAGGCATGAGTTCCTTTTTCAAATGCTACATATGAAAAAAGATAAAACCAGCAGGAGGCTTTGATATTTCACTTACTAACATAATATATATTCCAGATACCAAATTCATCCTCCCACTCTTCTTTTTCTTCCTCCCTGCAGGAGCCTCTATCTCAGCATCCCCCCAAATTCTTTTATACTAACTTCTATGCCACAGCCTTATAAAACCCTCCAAAGTTTTCTTTGACTGTGACTGCTGGTTGATTATTGGGAGTCAAACAGATGTTCTAAATTAGCGGTGTCAGCAGATGGACTTGCTTTATTTCAGCTAGGCACAGGCAAATTTATTTTAGTTCTACATTTATCTGCACATTTAGTTATTATATTTTGATATTTTTACTTTGAAATCCATACTGTTCAACACTGAGCACTATCTGGATAGTCCTATTAACAGCAACAGTCCTATTGCATCCTGCAACACTTTTAATAAAGAGGGCCTAACAGGATTGCTGGTTAATGAAGTTACAGATTTGGTAAGCTGAAGCCTCCTGCTAGCTGCTTCTTCCTCACTGCTATTTCCTTGGAATGTTTCAATCAATTTGAAAGTAATTATCTCCCCTCTGAAACTCACAGAGCCAGGTTTGCTGTCAAATCCCGCACCTTACTGCACATTGATAGCATACTTGTCTTTAAAAAACGGGGTGTCAGGTATGTGCAAAAAAAAAAAATAAAGGCACAGAAATCTCTTGTCTGGCAGCTGCAGATGGAGAAGTCTCTGCTGCTGGGAGAAGGGTGCAGAATTTGTGGACTTCTGAGGCATTTGTTTGTAAGGTGAACTTAGCAGAGACGTGAGTTATTCACTGCTTTGTCCAAAACATAGTATCTGGCTGGACTCTTATTTCTGCACGATGTGTGACTCCAATTACATCACTCCACTCGGGGCAGGAACGGGCTGAGGCGGCATATGGAAAGAATCATGAGTACAGATCTCCTCGGCCAAAAACACACTTCTGGTGGGGAGTGCTCTAGAGGCCAGGCAGAGATAAAATGCCAGAAAACACATCTATAACCTCTGTTCAGATAAAATGCCAGAAAACACATCTATATCCTCTGTTCTCTGGAAAGTCAGATAATCCAGCTTAAATACAAGGACAAACTTCCCCTAAGATTTCAGACAGCACCTAGATGTACCTGTGCTGGTTTGAGGTTAATCGGAATATTTTAATGGAGAAAATTATATTACAGGTTGTGAAAGGAAAACAATGGTGATGTCTGCTTCACTCATAGGCTTGCTGAGATGTATAAGAGAAGAACCCAAAACATAGGTAACATAGTCACTCTCTGGGGCAGTCTCGGGCAGTCTAGCAGCTTCTGGCTTCTATGTGCCGATTATCTCACTAACCACTTTTCTTCTAACCCCCCTGGCTGATCCTCCTAATTCACTTTGTGTGTAAGGCAAACCTTGGGGCAAGGTATGGGGGTGGGGAGAAGGTGGAAGGGTAGTTGGGAGCCCCTCCTGGGGTCTCTGATTTCTGGGAGGGCTGTTGTGTTTCTGTATTCCCTTTAACTTGTATATTTCTGTAAATATTCCTGTATACAGTGTCCGTCTCTGCTTGTATATTGTGCAAAGCTGTAAACAGAGCTTCAGTCCTTAACTTCCAGCTGTCTGAGTTCCAGTCTGGGTCATTTTACAAAGGGGAGGGGGGGCCAGGGAACTCCCAAACCATCACAGTATCAAATCCCAGGAAAAGCAAGCAAGTTACATTTAACATCAGCTTCTCAGTTTTACAGGCAAAGCCATTAAAGTTCATCTAGTTTTAGTGAAAAATTAATGCACTACGTTTCCCTGCTGTTGCTAGTCTCCAAAACATTATCTGCTCCCATATTATTTGCAGTGATTGTTACAGTTAGCTATTAGTTGTTGCCCCTTTGTGTATGCTAAAGTGTAAACCCACTCCAGGATGTAGCAATTACAGATGCTCTGTTATGAGCAGCACACCTATCAACATGGGTTGTTATGACAAAAGGCTCAAGCTCTGTTAGCCCACATGAATGGGAACTCAATTAAGGGTATACTTTATTATGTGATATAAAATGACTGCTGTAATAGCTGAGAAAAGATAAAAGTGCTTCACTGAGTGCCCCTTCCATGCATGCGTCAATTACCAGCAGACTTTCTCATAGCTGTGTCCTGAGATCTTGAATCCTATTTGGATTATTTTACATTCTCAATAATGCAAAGATGAAAGTTAAAGTCTCCTTAATCTCCTGGCATTCTGGGACAAATCACCAGTGACATTTAAACTATATTTCTTTCATCCAGCTACTGTGCACACTACCAAATACAATTCTGTTTTATGCTAGGGCTTAAATTTTACTTATTTATAGAGTGGCTTAGGTTGGAAGGAACCTTTGAGATCATCTACTCCAACCTCCCTGTCATGGACAGGGACACCTCTCACTCAGTTGCTCAAGGCCTCATCCCACATGGCCTTGAATATCCCTAGGGAGGAGGCATCCACAACCTCCCTGTGCTGCCAAGGGAGTCCCACTTTAAGAACTTCTTCCTAAGAGCCTAAACCTACTCTCCCTCAGTTTAAAACTATTCCTTAATATTGCCACAAAAATTAAAGGGAACTCATCCAACTGAAGTGGTTTGGTTTTGTTGGGTGTTTTTGTTTGGTTTTTNNNNGAGGTTGGTTGTTTTTAATTCTGAAACTGTTTTAGAGTCAATGCCCTGTCAGCAGAAGTCAGAAGAAATCCAGATTAAACTGCTGAAAGAGTCAAGCTGCCAACGAGGAATCTATGAGACTGCCAGATTTAGCTTTCCAATAGATGTTGATGAATCTGTCAGTGATAAAAGGCTATTTTGGGGGCAATTTACATAGCAGTCTAGGCACCTGTATCATAAAGGAAGTCTAGGGACAGAAAAGTTCCTCTGATTTACTTATCTTACTGATAGCTCTCTTGACAAGCCCTTTTTTGCTAATGACATTAGGAGATCTGGCAGATGAGTCTCCAAACATTCAAGACTCCAAACTTCAGTTCACAGTGTGAACTCTGTGTTGAGAGCATTCAGTCCTAAGTTCTCTGTGGTAAAACAAAAATGGAAAACAGATCTATGTTTGTGTCACAGCATTTGAGAAGCTGGCCAAGTGGAGATTGTATAAGGGGCAGCTTATCCCAGCCCCACTGCCTATGTTTCCGATTTCCTCCTGTACTTCTTCTACTAAGCCCACTGCAGCCACTGCTTTTGCCCAAACCTTGATTGTTTGCTGAATGAACTGTCTAGATCAAACTGGAAAGATGGGAAAAGCACAGCACTTTTTTTCACTGAAGTAACACAAGATACTTGCTGGAGTAAAATAGTAGTTTAGAGGAGGTAAATCTTGTCAGAGCCAAGAAGAAATTGGATATCTGCTGAGTTCTGATTGGCATTTGGTCAGCTTGGACAAAAGATAGCCTTAGGGAAAGGGAAAGAGGAACCACAAATAATCCAGGTCCGGATTCACAGTACACATGGAACCAAAAAGAGGTTACTGAGACAGTGAGAGAGATGTAGGAATTGAAAGAGGCACAAGTAAGTTTCACTACTAAAGGTATTACTGCTCCTCTTACTCTGTTAAAACAGAGGCCAGTGTAACTATGTGTTTATACTACCCAAAGCATGCTAAGAAAGTGTGAACAACACCTCTGGGGAGAAATGTGTTGACTTTGGAGAAGTCTGTAGATCCTGTTTGTGATGGTTACATGTCCCTGAATTCTCTTCTTTACAGCTCTATCCCTCTGGAAGCAGAGGGCAGGAGTGTGGCAGGAGAAACTCAGACTGCCTCTGAAGGTAAGCAAGACTGAAGTTTTATACTTCAATGGAAGATTCCAGAAATTACCACCACCCTGTTGTGCCAAGACTTTTCTTCCCAACTCCTGTGTGTCCTCTCTTCTGTGACATGCCAGCAACTTAAGCTCAGTGCATCTCCTACTTTTGTTCTAGTCTCTGTATTCCTGTGGCATTCACCACTTAAATATCTGGTACAGGGGAACCAATATTTCAATATTGAAATGTCCCTTTTTCATAGGTCACTTTTATCTACACCTATATCTTTTTTTACTGTGGGTCATTTTTATCTACACCTTTTATCATTCCTTTTACTTCCATCTATACCTTTTTCATTCAGGTTTTTCCTGAATTCCTTCTAAGGAAGAATTACACAGAAGATATGTATGAGTCTGGAATGAAAAAGAGATTAATAATTAACACTGTTTGCATTTCTTGCCACGAATTAGTCATGAAACCCCTGTCTTGGTTTGGATATTTTTTTTGTTGTTGTTGTTGATTTATAGCAACTAAGATGGTACAGAAAGGGTCACACTCAGCATTAATTTGCAACAGGATAGGTTGAGTTTTTTGTCATTGGTGGTTCAGAAGAGGGCAAATGCACTTGGCAAGTTAGTTGCTGTTTAAGTGAATGTTAGAACGTTCCATTGGGGTTGGATTGAGGGGTTGGACTTGATGATCTCTTTGAGTCCCTCCCCACCCCCGACATCCTGTGAACAACTGAAGTACTTGAAGCAATTCACTCATCCACTCATTCCCCCAGCTGCAAGTAAGAATAACTTTGAAAAAAAAAACAAATAAAGGACAAAAATCTACCAACTAGGCTGAGCTGCCATCCTCTCCATGTAATCCTTGGCCATGTTGATGGCCTCGATGTTTTCAGGGTAGAGGACACAGAACATCGCCAGCGCCCCGAGGTTGTTGCCGTAGATTTCATTCCACCGAGCGCTGAACTCCTTCGGGTCCCAGGGCGGGAGGTACTCCAGGGGGTTAGACACCATCGTTTGCACCGCCTCCACCAGACGAGCTGCAATGTGCTGGTGTGTGCTGGCAGCCTGGAGACGCAGAGTCTCCACCTCTCCTCTGGAGAAGTAGAGCATGGGGTAGCTGTCATAGTTGGCATTGACAAAAGGAACCATCGCGTCTGGGTCCTCCCTGCCACCGTAGGCAAAGGCGAAGCAAACTGCGTGTATGAAAAACACACTTGGGGCTCCCCGTGTGTGAGTCCTCATTGTGACATCAGATCTCCAAGTCTCAATGGCAGCCAAACCATCTTTGAAATATCCTGTGGCAGAGAGACATGAAAAAGGGAGTTAGAAAATGAATTTGTGAGACAAGTGCAGCTCGAGATGCTCTCTAAGAAATTCCATCTGGGCTTCTAGAACCTCGAACATTGTTCAGGTGGCTTTCAAGTAATTTCTGTATGAGTACTTCAGGCAAAATAACTAATGAGCAAGTGATCCTAAAAACCCCTGTACTCTTAGAAGAAAGCCCTTGCTTCCCACCTCTCTCCTTCTAGTTACCAAACCAAAGTGAAGGATCACACTGACAGCTCCTGTACTTCAGATTTGAAATAGCTGCAGCCTACCTAACATGCAGCAGTGCTGGCTCTGCTGGCAAGAGGAGGAGGGTGGGATGGGAGGAGAAGCTGGGAGAGCCAGGGAGCTTGTGCTGGCAGCAGCCTAGCCTGTGTGCTGCCTTGGCTGATGCTAGCAGCTGGGGAGGGAAGGATGAGGAATGCTGGAGATTTGTGCTGGGGTCATTTTATACTGTGCTTGAGGCCTCTGCTTCTGACACGTCCTCATTTTCAAGAAAAAGAACAGACCAGAAAGAAAAAAAGAGAAAGAGAAAGTAGCAGAGCCTAGGAAAAAACAGCTGAAATACCTTGCCTTCAGGGCATTTAGGTTTTTCATTAATCTTATTATTATTTTTATTGTTGTTATTATTGTGGTTGTCGTCACTGTTATTGTCATTGTTACTTTTGCTGTTGTTATTATGTCTCCATCTTGCATGTAGACATCTCCTGCCAGCTACCAAGAAGGCTGAATGCCAAATTATAATGAGTATTTTCCTATATAAATGACTTTTCCAATTGGGCTCTAATGGCAAATCTATGCAGAGGTTAAATGCAAGTATTTAAACATAGTAAGTTACTTCATCATAAAAATTACCAACTACCTAGCTTGAAGTCTCAGATAAAACACGGCCAGGATCCCCTTGAGGAAAGCCAGCAAATTCCTAGAATTCTTCCAAGGGGAAAGGTTACAGAAAGCAGACCCAAGGGAGACAGTTTTATGTAAATAATGAACAGTAGTTTTCAATTATTAAAAGGAGAAATAGACAGAAGGAAAGAAAACCTAAGAACAAATATGAAGCCTTTTTTTCCATGGAAAACCTGTTTCAGAGGATCCAGTCATAAAACTCCCAAGAAGCTGCAGTACAAAGCAACCTTTTATTTTTCCCCACAGTTCCCTACCTATACATGCCAAAATTCTCTGACAGAAACATAGGCTGTTAAAACCTTATTTAGAGACCCACGTCCTGAGTCAATGATGTCACTGATACATGCATAGAAAATGAGAAAACCTTGACAAGCTGTGTCCCTCCATGACTGCTAAAGTTTGATAGGCTGTGCCCCTCCATGACTCCTAAACCTTGACAAGCTGTGTCCCTCCATGACTACTAAACCTTGACAAGCTGTGTCCCTCCATGACTCCTAAACCTTGACAGGCTGTGCCCCTCCATGACTCCTAAACCTTGACAGGCTGTGCCCCTCCACGACTCCTAAACCT
>VWZE01020951.1:250594-262035 GCA_013396675.1 Eubucco bourcierii | reverse complement strand
GTCCCTCCATGACTGGTAAACCTTGACAGGCTGTGTCCCTCCATGACTGGTAAACCTTGACAGGCTGTGTCCCTCCATGACTCCTAAACCTTGACAAGCTGTGTCCCTCCATGACTACTAAACCTTGATAGGCTATGTCCCTCCATGACTGCTAAACCTTGACAAGCTGTGTCCCTCCATGACTGCTAAACCTTGATAGGCTGTGTCCCTCCATGACTGCTAAACCTTGATAGGTTGTGCCCTTCCATGACTGCTAAACCTTGATAGGCTGTGTCCCTCCATGGCTGCTAAACCTTGACAAGCTGTGTCCCTCCATGGCTCCTAAACCTTGATAGGCTGTGTCCCTCCATGACTGCTAAACCTTGATAGTCTGTGTCCCTCCGTGACTACTAACCACACAGACCCTCTAGATGCTTGTCCTCAGCTCATGAAATTAATCTGGGAGAAAGGCTCTTTGGCTAAAGACATCTTTTGCTTCTGCATTCCTGTCTGGGGTAAAAATAATATTGCCCCCTTCTAACATTTTTATATTCCAGTGCATAACACAAGTGCTTTGACAGAGACTAGTGGAAGATGACATTTTCATCCTATTTTAATGCATTTCTGAAGTCAGTTTTGCCCTTTTTTGGATGCAAACCAATCATTACAGGACACATTACGCAGATGGCAGGGTGGTGTATTTAGCAATCCTTTTACTATAGCTACATAGTGCCTCACCACATACACACATACAAAGAGACATGCAGCATGGTTTATCCAAACATACTCAAGTCTACTCATATTCTCATCTATAAATAAACAAATCATACAGCAGTGTATTTTGAAAGAAAGTAAAAAAATAAAACCAAACAGCCAAACCAGTACATAGTTTGAAATGTGATGTCACCTTTGTCACTGTTGAAAAGAATTATTTTTCCATAATTAAAAAAACCCCCAGCATCATAGTTTTTTAAAAACTTCTCTGATCCTTTAGAACTGGCAGCAGATGAACAACAAAAAAAAATCTGAAAAAAGAAAAAAAAAAAAAGCCTTTTTCTGTGATGAGCAAACAGAGAAAGAACTTTCCTTAGCTTACACAATCACAAAAACATCCCAGCCAGCAGTAAGAACCTCAGCATTCTTTTCTCTATTCCTCGGTTTCATTTCTGTAAGTACTTCTGCATGTCAATGAGAACTAAGCACATACATAAATTCAGGGATTATTTTAAGGGTTCACTAAATTGGAGTCTTCCTAACCAAAGATTAGGGAATCTAGTTTCCAAAAATTTCTTCTTTGTAAACCTGGACACACATTTCCCAGCATTTCCCCATCATCAAACGCCTCCAGAGTTGTTTAAAATTCGTAGCCCATATTTGAAGAATTCAATGACACCCCCTGCCCCCATTTTCTCTCTTCATTTATGTGTGCTTTTATCAATGAAGGTAAATCCTTTCTTCACCTTGTACATGAGAAGGAACCACTGTACCTCACTGTTGAGACCAACAACGTAACTGGAAGCCTTATCTGCACTATATGCAAAGGTAGCATGTTCAGAACCAAGATCTGGAATTCAGCTGGCAGTAGCAAAAGCAGGAGTACAAAGTCAGTCTTTTTTATTCTTCACACTGATGCCCTTCCTATGATTTAAAGACAATAAACCACAGCATCTATCATTCAGTAAGGCTACTGAGCCTCAGAGTCCCATAGCATAGCAGGGCTCAGCCTGGTGTTACTGGTGAATAGAAGGAGGGCAGCTAGAAAGGAGTCCACCTTCCTTTCCATGCAAACCTCTCTAGAGGCATCAGCCAAAACCACACAGAGGTAAGTGCCAGTGCAAGGTCCCACCACAGCACGACTTTGGGCCGAAGTGTGCTGCAGAGAACAAGGAAACAGAGAAGTTCCATGTTTTCTGACTTGTGATGTCCTTAAAAGCAGGACATGCAGAAGTTACAATGAAAACAATCACAGAGCTCCACAGTAAGCATGTGGATCTGCAATAAAAACTACCACCCATACAGTGAGGAAATGCTAACTGGATGGATCTGGATGCAGCCATGAAAAACATCCCTACAGAGATTTCAAATGATAGAACTGTCTTCTGCCACATACACCATCAAGGACTTTGCTGACAAGGACCAGATCTGACCACACATTTCATTGCCTTACTGACTCATCCAGGCCACTCTGAAGGGTTCAATGGGCCTGATCACCATGTACACTGATACTTGTTGTGTATAAAACCACTTCAATAACTACCAGGAGCTTGCTAAAGAACCAAAGGAGCTTCAGAAGAAGAATGTGATCAATAAAAGCAGCATTTAGAGACTACTTAGAATTCGTTACAAGGGTATAAGTGTGCTTGGGGAGGCAGGAACCACCAACCCCAAGCCAGTGAAGTCAAATACATATCCAACTGTGTTAAACTTTACACTTTGAGGCTTCCTTAGTTAATTTACTTGCACACTGAAGGCTTCAGAAACACATACCACTGCTCAAAGACACACATAGGAACCTTGATTATCTGCATAGCTTGGGTGAAACCAGACATGTATAGATAATTGGCTGCATAAGCTTGAATTTACCCAGTTGTGAGTTGAACCTGCTACAAGTTTGATACACAAGGCTCAGAAGAATAGGAGCTTGGGCCTTGTGATTGCTTAAATCACACTCACAATACCAGTTTTTTCAAGTCAGAAGAATTTCTTACTCTCAAATTACACTACATCACTACTAGCACATCTTCCAAGAAAAACTTCAACAAGCAACTCAACTTTTTCTGAAAATGAGAGAGTTTTATTCAGTTTGGAAACCCTGACCTGATAAAGTAATAAAATTTAAGAGGAGAGTGAAGGCTGCTTGTCTGTGGAAGAAAAAGCTAATATACAGAAAAGGCTGTCAGTACTAGTGTGAAAGAGCATTTGCCATGACTTCCACTCTATTCCTAATAGAAAAAAAAAGTAAGGAACATCAATTACTCTAAGGCAAAAAAACCAAACTAGATTAAATTTAACTATTTCAGTTAAATAGATCTGGTTTATTTATATAAACCAATCTGGACATTGGTTTATATAAATAAAGTTTACCAAATAAACTTGTATGGATACATCACTTAAAGAAAAAGAGCAACTCTTGTTTACTGCTGCCACATGTGAGGCCACTCCAGCTGTGGAGAGGAATAAGGAAAGGTCAGGACTGTTAGCACCACCAGCTGGTACAGCTGGCCATGAAGATATCTGACCTTCCTGTGGATCATCACAACCCCCCCCTCCAAATCTGTAAAGAATTGTGGCTTTCTGCAGTATCAGTTCTGAAGATATGCTTTGTGAGTGCTTTTTGCTGGGACAACACTGCTTAAAACCCAGAAATTACAATTGTCTTTGCTAGCATCTCCAACACTGGTTCATGGCACACCTCTGACATGGGCATCTCATCAACATTTACAGCCAGGAACACCAAAGGTGGGATCTCTGGTGACCAAAACTTCCATGAACTACAGGCATCACAACACATCCAACAACGTGTTTCAGCAGTGATCTAAATATTTTGCAAACACATATAGCATAGGAAAGCAATTAAGTCCTCTGACTCCGAGTACCTTTAAATGCTAAAAAGTCCAGGGTAAGTCCACAAAAACAGAGGTGAAGGAGTCAGTAAAGACTAATTCCCATGTGGATTGTGATATGGTTCTTATTGACTCACAGAAACATATTTGATACAGCAAAATTAGGCAGCAGAGTGGGACCAAGAACGCTATGAGTTATCCTTGTACTGTATCAACCACAATAAATCTAGTGACCAAAGGCTCCAGCTGCATAGTTCCCACACGGGCAAGTAGCTCTGCTGAGATCCTCTTAAAGCTCTGGGGCTGGACACCAATGCAAGAAACTCCTGTGTTTGACAGCCTGGAGTCTTTCCTCCACCTGCCTTTATGGTCAGTGAGATGAAACAAGAGACCATCTGTCTCTCCTATAAAAATGCTGGAAAGGTGTAAAATTCACTGCCTACAACTTGAAAAATACCTATTACAACCTTAACCGTCAGGGGACATTGCTTCATTTCCTCCTCTTGATTTTTTTCACCAGGAGAAATACGCTACATCACAATTATATGATGTCACAGGTACTTAAAATCTTACCTGGCATTCTAAATATAATTCAGAATCAGATCTACAATAAATAAAGTGTAACTCAGTTACCCAGGTGTTGGTATTGCAGTGATCCAAAATATAATGAAAGAAGATTTGTCTCAATTTATATGATGTCTGAGTAACAGCTGTGCTATGAAACCAGAAAGAACCCCACAGTTCCTATAGGAATTATCAGTATATGATGTCAGGGCAGCAGTCCAGATTTAACCTTGTTGTCTGTCCTTTGATCTACACACAAACTTCAGTGGATCTATAGAGAGCAGCACCGAGCCACGTGAGAACGGCACTCCAGGAGAAACGGAGGGTTGCATTCATTCTCCACCATGCTACACAAGCAACAGCAACTGCAAAGTGATTTCCCCCCACATTTACAGTAGGATGTGTAAGGTATCTGTGATGGAAGTTTCATCTGTTTGTTCCTTCACTTGAAAAGCTTATTTGTCTGTTTTACCACTGTCTATATCTAAGCTAACAGCACATATGCAGCGTATGCTCAATGCATCACCTTCTCTTTGCCCCAGGCTAAAACAAGATTTAAATCATCTGCATGCCTAAACCATAATCTGGGAATTTGGAATTTTCCTCTGTTTTAAAATTTATCCCACTGAATAAATCCTTTCTCAATTTATTTTTTTGTTGTTGTACTAACATGACTATTCCTAATCCTTACTAAGATGTTTTACTCCATGCCTCACTGTATAGAATAAATAGGAAAGGCATTTTGATATCTGAAGATGCTCATTCCCAACCAGTACAGACATGCCTGTTAAGGCGTCCACACTCAGTGAAGAAAGCTCAGTCACTTTTACCATCAAAGGCATGAAAATATAAGTTCCCACAATGAGATTTCCTTTGGAGCATTGGCATTTTATCCTGAGCTGAAGTGCTTTTAAAAGGCCATTTTGATAATTAAAACTGAAGTTGTTTTTTAGCATGAATGTGCTTTTCACAGATGCTAACACTGATTGGAGACAACTTGAGAATTTTCATGTAGTCCAAAAGGATGTATTAACTATGTCTATCAGCTTCACTAATGTCCCAAAAGTCAAACAAACCACTCATCCAACTATTATACTGTTACAACATGTAGGGCACTTTTGGGGTCTAGGACTATGATGACATTGCAGAAGCGCAGAACAAAAGAGCCTATCACAATCTGGGTGGTGAAATGGTGCTCATTTGGAGCCCACCAAGACATAAAGTGTCCTCCCCCATTCAGGGGGAGGCTGTGAATCCTTTGGTGTGGGGGTATTAGAAACCATCTTTAGTTCTTTTTCTGACAGCAGCCTACAACCCAGCAGCACAACTGTACTGACAAGAGGAAATAAGCAAAGGAAAATACCATTAGAAGTAACTGTGAGTGTGGTCTCTGCACTGATCAAGTGGTACAACCATGGTGCACAGGAAAAGCTGGAAAACTTTCAGAGGGTGATTGCAATGCCCAGGAAGCACAAAGGACAGGAAAAAAAAAATTTAAAAAATCCTACATGCAGAAGAAGAAAGCCACTTTTAACGTTGTCAAAACAGAATTCCTCCTTGTGCCTAATCCAGCCCCTTCGGACTGCTGATAACTGCACCAGAAACTTCCGCTAACTGTGACTGGTGCGTCCATTTCTGACTTTAACTTCCATCCTCCTTCCCAACTAATAGCTTTTTGTTAGCCTTCCCCTTTAATCTTCTAAATATTTGTATATGTTTTTAGTCCCATGGCTTGTTGCTTTCCTCTGCTATACATAATGAACAGTTTTCATCTTTCCTGTTTATTGTTTTATTTGTCCTTCACCGAGTTTCCTCCGAGAAGCTGGAAATGAACAAAGTGTTTCCTCTCGAGTTTCATAAAGCCAGTTCTCACTCACTTTATATCTGTATCTGGCTACAGACTTCAGCACTTGAAGGTAGCAAATAAATACTTTTATTTGTAAAGCATTTTCACAGGATATCATACTAGTAGACAGGAATGCTAAAAAGCATCATCCCCTTCAGTTGCTATGGGATCAAAACTCATTTTAACTGTGTTTCCATATCCTGTTTAGCACTTGGTCTTGCATACAAAACTTTTTTTTTTTTTTTTTTTTTTTAATATTAAAGCATTGTGAAGGCATATAGGAACACCAGCAATGCCCAAAGGCACCTACACTAGTCAATTTACTAACCTGAAAACACTGTAATTTAAACAATTCAAATGGTCTTAGATTATCTACATAAAATCTTATGAGTATGCAGATCCCAAATGTTTATTCACGTAGAAATCTATTTTATTACTTGCTCCAGGATAAATGCCTCTGTTTGTAAACCTAAATTGCAACCTGTAGTTCCTTCAGGATTATTACTTAGGAGGGTGCTGAGACTCTGAAATAGGTTGCCCAGGGAGGTTGTGGATTCCTGCTCCCTGGGGGTGTTCAAGCCTAGGCAAGAAGAGGCCCTTAACAGCTGAGTCTAGTTCAGAAGTGTCCCTGCTCATGGCAGGGAAGCTGGAGTAGATGATCTCTAAGGTCATCCTAACCCATTTTATCATTCTATGATTACTGCCCTCACTGTTGCCTAGATTACCCTTGAGAAAAGCAGAGCAGCCTTGAGAAAAAGTGACAATTACAATTTCCTGGACAGAAGCCTCAGCAGTAGGTGGAGTTCAAAGGCAAACTTCAGCTACTGTAAAATTCAGCTACTCACAGTTGACTTGAGCAGCTTGTGTGAGTTGGTGCAAACACAGCCATTAAACTGCAGCCTAATTGTGAGAGTTAGAACGGTGTAATTTTATTTCTGACCTTGAGTTGTACGAGTGTGGCTCTCACTCTCACAGCAGAACTGAAGCCTGACAGATTGTTTTGCCAAAAAGTCTGATGTACCATGCCTGCAAATATCCAATTTAAAAGCTTTAAAATGACAAAACAACCACAGAAACACTTTCAAGCAACTTCTGAAAATACTTAAGGCAGCCATTTGATTAGAACACTTAAGAGGGCAATCCAGGTTTACATAAAATATTATTTTAAAATATTTCTGATAGAATTAATTAACTCCCCTGAAAATACAGAAACCAGGCCCACTCTAGTGAAAGAAGTCATGTTAAAATGGTGTTTGGTACTGAGATACAATAGACTGAGTTAAGTCTACAGGGTCCCTAAAATCCATTGTCTACTCTAAAAAACACTGCTGCTGATTCTGACTGTGTACTCTGTCAGCCTAAGCAAGGGGCAAAACAGAAAGAAAAGGCAGTTCCAAACCATGTGCATAATGGCTGCATTGTTCCCAGGCTTTCACACCTGACCATGTCCCAAGAGTAGCTGCAAGCATAATGTCAGCACCTTATGTGAGCAACTATTGCCAGTGCTCTGTCCTTCACATGATTCTCAAAATGACCAGACCCCACTGGTCAGCTCTCTGCTACTAACACTGCACTTCTGCTAAACTTCTACTGACAAAGGATTCAGGATTCAGGAGAAAGGTCCCTGGTAACATCAGCCAAATTTCCTTGTCCCTAGCAGTCTTTAATGCCTATCTCTGCTCTGTTCCCATCCTGAGCAGACGACTGAGTATGGCCAAAGAACAGTGCACAAAGGTTTGGGGTTTTTTGACAGGAAAAGGCTAATGGTTTTAAACTAGACTACATATAAGGCAGAACACTTTTACAATGGGAGTAGTAAAACACAGGAACAAGTTGCCCTGAGAGGTTGTAGAAGTCACATCTCTGGAACCACTACAGATCAGGTTGAAAGTGGCTCTGAGCAACCCCCTCTAGTTGAAGGTGTCCCTGCTGACTGCAGAGGGATTAGACTAAAAGATCTTTAAAGGTCCCTTCCAATCCAAACCATTCTATGCTTCCATCATTCTATAACACAGCAGTGTCACACCTCACCATATTCCAGCTGGCCTTAGTCAGGCTAACACACATGGGAACAAAGCTTACTCACCTAAACAGAAAAGTAGCTCAAAGCAAGGGCTTTACACCAAGTATGGAGTCTATTTAGAATAAATAAGTGGCTACAGCCTTGAACACAAACTGGCACCGTGGTTTAACTGTTTTGGCAGAATACTCTAACAAAGATCCTTCATCTACCTCAACTTGAATGGAGACAGCAAAGAAGGTGCAAACAAGCCAAGATAAACTTGCTGCTGATACAATATTTACCAGCTACATACAACTTGCTATGCAGAAGTCATACTTTTGTTCACTCACCAGACACTTGGATTACCAAATCTAAACCAGGGAACAACGGCTACAGAAAGTTGTTTCTCTCTTCATTTTTTTTTTTTTTTAAATCCTGTCAGAAGGAAAAAAAAAAAACAAACAAAAAACCAGGGGAAATGGGTTTTATTTCTTGCAAAATGTTCAGGAACAATAGCTGTAGTAACTGCTCATTGCTAGAGCATGTTTTGGGTGCCAGATGTGCAAGTTTCCACACATGAGCCTAAGAATGTGACTCCAGTTTTAGCTAAATGCAAACACTTCTGAGAGAAGGGCCACCTCAGTTTTACAGACTCATTTATAGCCTCATTTAACCCTACTTTTCACAGCTCAGACTGCTGGATGCTGCTGGATGTGACCATTTCTTCACTAGCATATAATCTCACTACATTGGTCCACAACCCAACAGCTGCCTGGTAATAGGAATGATGTTCTACCACTGCTGATCTGGGGCTTTATAGGAATTCAGTTCTGAAAAGCTTCTGTGCTTGATTTCATTGTATTTGAGTAAAAGAAATGGTACAGAGACTTCACAAGCACAGTGTTTCTAAAGCAGAGACCTCACAAGCACGGTGTTTCTAAAGCCATGAGCTTTTTCTAAAGGCAGAAGCCTTCTCTGAAGTACCAAACCGAGACACTACTTTAAGACCATCTTTCAGCTACTCTGTTTTACTTCGAACTGTATGCAGTCTATGAAAGTGACATCTAACATTTAGCCACGGAATTAAATACTGTTTCCTCTCTTGCAGTGCACCCATCTACTAAATGTCGAGTTAGAATAACTAACATGCAGTTAACTGAGCTTGCTTAGGCAACCAGAATCTACAGACTTTTACAACAGGTCACTATTTTGATCAGCATATCTATTTCTTTCTTTTCAACCCATACTCTCTATGACCAAAGAACAGGTTTTAGAGGAGACTGTGTATGAACAGGCAGTGGACAAGAGTTCCAAGTGTCTTTGGAGGCTAGTCTCCACAGTAGAGGAAGCAGATGCATTTAAAAACTATTCTTATTTCTTGCTCTCATATTAAATCACTCTGGTTTTTTTTCATGGCAATTCAAAATTATGCAAAGTACCACAACACTTCAAACAAAACAACAAATGCAAGCTGTTGGTCTGGAATAACAAGAAAATGACATTTTCTTAAAGCACCAGTAGTTCTGTCCCAGTAAAGTACGTCATGTATTAGAGTATTTTAGTTTTGTGTCCCAGTGAGGTTAACAAACAGTGAAGAAAATCCCAATCCAGAGCTGGTTTGCTAACTTCCACTAAAAATTTAGCTCATTTAGGTCACGGAAGAAACAGATATAAGCAGTGACACACAGCAAAAGAACTCATAGTTTAAATAATACTTAGCGCTTCTGTGGGAAAATGCACCCACGGATCTCCAAGTAGTTATGAAACAAATTAATTAATTAAACTTCTCAACACCCCTGTGAAGCAAGCAAGTACATTTATCTATTTTACGAGGAAGGAAGCAGAACCATGGAGAGGTGGAGTGACTTGCCCGAGGCTACCCAGCAAGAGTCTTTCAGAGTAATAAACAGCATCCGAATTATTGATTCCCACTGCTGCCCTTCAGCTGAATTGTTCCTTTTGTGAAATACTGTAGTGAGTTATAATTGTTGTTGGCCTGACAAATATAATGGAGCAATATTTAGCCAACATTTTCTTTGTGGTTGTTAAGACTATATTAGAAGTCTAGTGTTATCTAAATTGCAATTGATCTTCTCGGGGTGACCAAAAGCCTCCAACTAGTTGATCACTATTTCTTGTACTTCAACCACTGCTGTACCAATTTCTTGCATTGTCTTTGCTTACATCCCCAAAAGAAGCCACTCCAGCTTTAAGATGCAGGAAAACGTCATAGTTTTACATTGTTTCAAGAGGGAATGGCAGACACGTCGAGGGAATGGCTACTTTCATTCATACCAAACTGAAGTTTCCGAGTTCTGTGAGATGCGCCAAATGATGATGCATCACTTTCACGCAATACTAGCTGCAGGAATTGCAGCTTGCCTTCCTGGGGCTCAGGCCACGGAGCTTCCCGGGTGAACAGCTGTGCTCCCGGGTCGCTTAGGACTTTTCCCAACAAAAAGAAAAGAAAAGTGGCAGGAAGTTGCCTGGGGGAAATCGTTGTTTTCCTGTCTCTCAGCTTCCCTAGGTGCGAGAGAAGGATGCTCTCACTTACCTTTCACATACGCATGGCTGGGAGGGTTCGCGCTCTGGCAAAAGGCTCGGAGGCTCTAGCGGTAAACGTGCTAGGGAAGAGCAGAAAGCTGTTACCGACGGTGCCCGCAGGTAGAGGTTCCAAAGCAAAAGCCACGTATGCCCGCAGGCACCGAGCGGGGACGCGTAAGGCCCATCCTGAGGGCTGCCAGCAACCCCGCACGGGTGCGGGTGTCCGGGCGGCCGTGCCCCGGCAGCACCCCCGCACCCAATCCGGAGAAGCCACGGCTTGAAGGGGGTCACCTGTTGCCGTGGGACACTCCACGCCACCGGAGCCACGCCAGTCCCCGATCCCCGGCTCCGCCGACACCCGGTGTCCGCAGACCGCCACCAACGCGGCTTAGGGACGCGGACGCATGTGGCAGGGGCTGGGCAGAGGGCAGCGCTGGGTCCGACTTCCCCGTTCCCAAATCCAACGGCAGCCGGCTCTCCCACCTCCGTACGGGGCGAGGGGCGCTCCCAGGGCCCGTTCCGCCGCCACCCGTCCCCGGGGCCCGCGGCGGGCAGGAAGGGCCGGCGAGACCGCCGGGCGGAGCGGAGCGTGAGGGCCGGGATGGAGGGACGAGAGGGGAGCGAAGAGCTGCGTCGCACCGCGCGGGCACTCACCACCGGCGGCCCCTGCCTGGCTCGGCTCGGATGGAGGGGAGAGAGCAGAGATTAAGGGCCGGGATGGAGGGACGAGAGGGNGACGGGACGTTTTCGTTTCCCAGTTCAGGAAGAAAGTGACTCCCCCCGCTCCACCTCCCGCCTCTCCGCCCTCCTTCCTTACCTCTCCTCGGTCCTCCTCCTCGCCTCTCGGCCCCGCCGGCCCCTCACGCCATGGCGGCCCCGCTCCACCCGCCCGATCACCTCCCGCCCGCCCCTGCCCCGTGGCCTCCACCCGGGGCTGCTTCGC
>VWZE01020951.1:219839-250463 GCA_013396675.1 Eubucco bourcierii | reverse complement strand
GCTCGTACTGCACGGAAAGACCCAAATTCTCCCTTTTAGCGGCAGAACTCGTTCCTCCAGGGGGACCGCTCTACCCCCGCACCGTAGTCTCGGTGCGCTGGCACTCCGCACCTAGAGCACACGACAGCAGTACCGCGCTCCGGGGCTGCGGAGTTTAAAGCATCCAGAGTGAACCACTCACAGGCGTGTCCATCGCTACTGCTGTCACCGTACCCTACGGAAACGGCAGCACCTCCAGTCCGAAAGTCCCCTCAAGCCAGCAGGGAAACAAAAAGCTAATTTGTCAGTCTGCTCTTTGAAGTATGGTGTGGTTGCCAACATAAAGGTTTCCCACAACAACCTGAAAACATCGTGGCCATGCAAGCCAAGCATCCTGAGGGGTTTGCAGCCATTCTTTCGAAGGATATTTAGGGAAGCACCAGAAAAGAAGGTCAAAGAAATGATGCCCTGAAGCGTTCTCTTTGCTTTCTCAGTCACTACAAGTACGAAGCAAAAAAATTCCATATGTTTGTTGGCTTCCAAAAGCTGAGTGTGTTTTATCATCTTCAAACTACTGAGATGAAAACTATTTCTATGTGATTGATGAGGGTGATGCCCAACTCCTGAAGTGTACATTTGACAAATCCTTCACTTCAATATGGATGTTGCTGAATCAGTCAGCAGGCTCTCGGCGCTCGGATCCCTGGCTTTGGAATACAAACTGCTGTGTTTTCTGAGGATAATTTCCAACAGGCTCTTTTCTGGTTTACAGTGGGATTTCTTGCCGTTCAAGCAAGATCAATAAGCTGGTGAAAATGAGATGAACATAGAAATGACACACTTCCCCTCATCCCTTCAGCCCTGTTGTATTCATAGTGATACCTGTTGAGAGTCTCAGTGTAATGAATAGGGATCCACAGGAGGCTGCAGCTTCCAAGAGCAATGTAGGAGCCTGGAATGAAGTCTTGCTTTTTTACCAGTAAAGACATGCCTAAAAGCACTCAGTGCTTCAGTTTCACTCACGTGAATGCTTGATTAATCATTAAGAAGATATGTTTCTAAACAGCTGTGTGAATGGTGTTCTGCTGTACTGCATCGATAGTGGAGTTGTAAAACCTGAGTGTTGTTACATGAGTGAGCACGGGAAGAGCTACAGGCTCCCCCAGGCAGAGCAGATGTGGCTAACATGACAGCATACTGGAATTTCTAAAATCACCAGGATGCCTAAAGCAGTAAGGAGGGAGGTGTCTGAGTACTAGTCATGGGTCTGCACCATCAGATAAAATATATTAAGTACATATACTCAAGTTGTGCCAGGGAAGGTTTAGATTGGAAGTTGTGATTTTTTTTTGTTGTTGAAAGAGTGGCCAGGTGTCAGAAAAGGCTGCCCAGGGAAGTGGTGGAATCACCATCCCTGGAGCTATTCACAGAACATGTTGACATGGAACTTGGCTACATGGTTTAGTGGCCTTGGTGCTATAGGGTTGACAGTTGAACTTGATGGTCTTAGAAGTCTTTTCTGACTTAATGAATCTGTAATTTTGAGTATCTGACTCTTAAGTGCAATTTGCCTTACATTTCTGAACAGCATGATGCCCAAATGGTGTTTGGCCTTCTGACCTTAGTCTGTGGTTGTATCTACCTGTATGGTAGAGAAGCTGCACTGTGCTGCCTTGGCATGACCAACAGCATGGTGCCTAAATAGTTTTTGCCATTCTGACCTTATTCTGTGGTTGTATTTACCTGTATGGTAGAGAAGCTGCACTGTGCTGCTTTGGCATGACCAACAGCATGGTGCCTAAATAGTATTTGCCATTCTGACCTTAGTCTGTGGTTGTTTATGTCTGTATGGTAGATAAACTGCACTGTGCTGCTTTGACATGACCTAAGTCCTGGGCAAAGCACACTATGGCTAGTCCATACAATTGAGTTTCTGCCTCACAGAGGATGAGCAAGGTTGTTCTTGGTGTGCAGCTGGGTTGTGGTGAAGATACACACACAGCAGAGAGCCACTGGTCCCTTTTGCCTTATGTCCTCTTGGGCTCTGCTTACTTCCTAATACCTAACAGGGTACTCATCAAGCTAAAAAAAGAAAAATAAAATTTCTAGGATGATTCCTGTAAGAGAGGCATGATCTGTCCACTCTGGATTAATATCAGCACTACCACTAATAATTTTGAAAGGAGAATGATCTCAGGTTTAGAAAACATCATGTATTTGGGAAGAATGACAAAATTAGCCAAAAGATGAAAAGATTGGAGAAAGATGTGGTAACAGCCTTCAGCTACCTAGAAGCTGCTGAAAAGGAGATAATAATCTCTTAGCCACATCCTCTGAGAACAGCGTGTGAGCTGCACTAAGAAATTTAGGCTAAACAGGAAAAGAAGAGTATCTGTTAAGGGTAAATAAAGTAGGAGTGAATGGCACCCCTGTTCCTGGAGGCTTTTCATGTACAAGCTGGAGATATATTTGGCAGGAACAGTTTAGGGTCTAGAAATTCTGATGGATTTTGCCTTAGAGCAAGGAGTGGATCAGATGACCTGTCAAGGTCCTTTCCAGTCCTGTTCTGTACGATTATTTTCAAAATGCAACTTGCACAGGCAAGACTATGACTCCTCTTTGATCTTCCTGTGCCCTTCACCTCTTTAGCAATGAATATAACCTCCCTTACTAAGACTGAGTTTTCTCTTGGAGGTTTCCTAGCCTTGCTGCATGCCAGTGAATTTGTTGCTGATGACAGCAAGAACAAAACAGTTAAATAATAAAACAATGTCAATGCAGAGCCAACATTCTGGGTGGGATCCACTTAACCTAGTACCATGCACTTTTGTTCCATAACTACCTCTGCTCTGGTCACATTAGGCTCTGTATAATCTCAGAGAAAATATAAATATTTTCAAGGCAGAATTCAGCTGACCTGGTTTACATCTTCTTCAGGATGTAATGAATCATGTCCCTAGGCTACTTATTGTTGCTACTAATCACAAAGTTTGTTTAAATGACTCAACAAGTAACATACCATCATTTTCACTCCCTTGGTGCTTCTGTCCCTGAAATCTCTCACTGTCTTTCTCCTCCCAACCAGAACCCTGGTTTATTTGTTCCCACTGACATTAATAATTTTTGTAGCTCTCATTTCCTTAAATTACATCATGCGACACTGAACCACGCAGCAAAGTGACCTTTCAGGTGGCAGTGCTCCAGAATGGATTTAGGAGAGCAGTTAAATTTACCTTTTTGGAGCTAAAGACCATTGACTTAGTCAGTTGTGCTAAAGCATGTTCCTTGGAAATTGTCTGAAAACTGTTCAGGTCAGACACTGCTCTACTCCTACATCGCATGCTCTTTATTTTCCCTCGGTCTTTATGGCAAGCAACGTTACCAGGAACATGAAATGCCTGGTGTCTGTGTGACTGAGCCACATGCCTGTGGGATATGCTGCCCTTTGCAGCAATGGCAGGTTTTTCAGACCATACACAATCAAAGTGCATGCTGCACTGCTGGAAAACACTGTGAAAAGACAGCTCTTGGTTATGAAGTCTTGATAACATCAACCATTTTTTTCCATCCTTTTATAGTAAATAATGTTTGAGAAGTGACAGCTTCTGAGAAGGCTCTGTGACTTGCAACGAGGGGAAATGCACTTTATTTTCATAGAATCATAGAACTAACTGGGTTGGAAGAGATCTCCAAGCTCATCCAGCCCAACCTATCAGCCAGCCCTAGCCAATCAACCAGACCATGGCACTAAGTGCCCCATCCAGGCTTTTCTTGAACACCTCCAGGGACGTTGACTCCACCACCTCCCTGGGCAACCCATTCCAATGCCAATCACTCTCTCTGGCAAGAACTTCCTACTAACATCGAGCCTAAAACTGCTCTGGTGCAGCTTGAGGCTGTGTTCTCTTGTTCTGTCACTGGGTGCCTGGGAGAAGAGCCCAACCCCACCTGGCTACAACCTCCTTTCAGGTAGTTGAAGACAGCAATGTGGTCTGCCCTGAGCCTCCTCTTCTCCAGCCTAAACACTCCCAGCTCCCTCAGCCTCTCCTCACAGGGCTGTGCTCCAGGCCCATCACCAGCTTCACTGGCCTTCTGTGGACACCTTCCAGTGGCTCAACATCTCTCTTGAATTCAATTTTCTTGCAGTATTGAGGAGCTGGGCCATAAGGATGTGAGGAGAGGAGCGAGCTCCCCTTGCTGTACTGAATGAGGGGCTGCATGGAGCCCTGCATGATGTAGGACACATCTTTTCTGGAGGACACATCAAGTTTCTGATGATTCTTCATACATTTAAAAATCTTTGGTTCTCACTTAGTTGTCAAACAGGGAATCTCACTTTTTTTTTTTCTTTGTGCCTGAAGCCACTAGCCAGAAGAGGGAGGTTGTACATCAGTCAGTGTGTTCCACATACACAGACTTGATCGTTCTTTCCTTTCTTTCTCCCCAGCTTATGCAATAGCATTTTTTCCCTCCTATTTTTCCTCTGTGGGTTTTTTTTTTAATTTTTTTTTTCTGAGGGGTGGGGTGGGGTGTTGGCTTTTCTTTGTTGTGTGCTGGTTGTTCTTTTTTTTTTCTTAAACAGTACCTCTCAATCACCAAAGTCCAATTCTCTGGGTGATCTGTTTGGTCTTTAATCCTCATGTAAGAGGCAGTTCTATTTTTGCCATTAAGGGATGAAATTCTTCAAATGAAAAGAGAGAAAACCACTAAATTATCTGGATTCTTTCACTCATTCTCCAAAAAAAATTGATTTTCTTATGACTGTAACTCTTGTATTCCTTTTATCTTTTGTGCCCAGCTGTGATGATTTCTGCCCTTAGTGCTGTGAACCAAAATCTGCAAGAGAAGAGCATTAGGCTAAGTTCTTCTTGTAACTGAACTGCAGAACTCCCAATCTGGATACTTGCATAGTGCTCAGTGCCCTTCTTGATCAGGGCTGTTATGCCCAGCTCTTCCCCCAAGACTTTATTAGTGCCACATGAAGGCAGCTTAGCCCAATTGTAGCCTCGTATGGGACAATGTTGGCTACCTCCTCTTTTCCAGCCAAAGTGTGGAGCAGATTGTTGTTGTTCCAAAGAAATCCTTCAAGTCTATGGCAGTGCTGTATGATTCACACCATTTACTACTTGGGGACTGTGGGCTCTGCCTTACTGTGCAGGCAGCAGGCACAGCTAGTCCTAGCTTCAAAACTAGGTAATGAAAATGAGTGGCCTGAAATCAGTGCTGAGAACGAGAACCAGTTGGAAAGTTGAAAATCTTATCTAAGCTCATCAATGCCTTTCTAACAGGATGACATCGAGTGTGGTGCACAGCACTTTCCCCCTAAGGAAGATCTAGCCAGTTGTTTCCTATGGATCTGTCAGGTGCCAGGAAGGATGTGTATAGATTGGAAATGCTTCTCTCTTCCCCAGGACAGTGTTTTATTCTTCTACATTGTGGTAGCCAAAGTATCAGCCGCGTAGCTGGAAGGGGAAAGCACTAGACGTTTCCTAAACAGCTCTTCTTGGTATGTAAATGACACATCTTTTTCTGCTTTACATTTCCTTTCTTTCCCTCCTTCTCGCTCTGGCCGTGTGTTCAGCCTGGTTTAGCCTGAGGCCAGCAGACAGAAAGTCAGATGAGAAACAATTTCTGCAGATTTCTTAGTGAACGGGAAGCTGCAGCAACAGTAAGCCCAGCGAGGAGAGGTAAACCAGTGGTGAGTGGGTACAGATCCCTGGTCTGTAGAGGTGTCAGGAAAAGGCAGCCATAAATCACGGTGTCCTGGGGTAGTGTGGCAAGGTTTTGGTAGTGGGGGTGCAACATGGAGAGTTTCTGTGTGATAAACGACTGCAACTCCCCTTCCCCATCCCCCTGTGCTGCGAGGGAGGAAATAGAGAATTCAGAGGTAAAGCCCAGGGGGAAGAAAGGAGTGAGGTTTTAAGATTTGGGTTTATAGCTCATTATCCTACTCTGATCTGAGTAGTAATAAATTAAACAGATTTTTCTGAGTCAAGTCTGTTTCTCCCATGATGGTAACTGATGGTGCTCTCTCCTTGTCCTTACCTCAAGCCAGGAGCCTTTTGCTCCACACTTGATGCACAACATCAAAAAAGACCTGGATGCAGAACAAAACTACATGTATCACCTGGCCTGTGCCCCTCAACAGCAGAAGCCACTATGACAGCAGTAGGACAGTATTATTTGCATTGCTTTTACATTACTGTAGGTATCAGCTGAGTTTAGGTTTTCCTCCTTCTAGCAGCTGTCACATTGCCTAAGTGGCCTGCCCCTTCTGTAGCACTTACCCTTTTCCCTGGTGATGACCAGAACGTGCTGGAGTGGGGGGATCCCCAGGCTTTTTGTTCAGCTAAACTGGTTGTCACTTTGCGTTCTCAAATGTGTGACCCTTTCTTTCTTTCCAAATTTCTGCAATATTCTAAACCAAGCAGCATTCCCTGGAGAGTGCAAATCATTAATACTGAGAGGAACCTTCTAAAGATGTTGTCAGTGCTCCCTTACAGCTGATTGCCACAATCTGTCTCTTCTGGATGCCAGATATGTTGCAATAATGTTTTCCATTTGTAACACACTGTTTTCAGTAAATGGCATTTTTTAAGCCTAGAATCCACCTATTTTGTGGAGTCAGTTGTTATGTGGAAAGCCAAGCAGACAACAAAGCAACTGCTGGGATTTAGGAAAATATTTACAAGTTTCTTACTTAACCGTACCCCATTCTTGTGTTTCCTGCTCCTCTTTCTCTCTTCCTGCTTACACTAGAGATGTATACATGAAAAAGGAGCATCTTAAAGGCTGCTTTAACTTGTTGCTGACTCTCCATTTCTTTTTGTAACCATCTCACTCTGACTTGCTGCATCCCAGTTGCAGCAAAAGACTCAAAGGTGGGATAGAAGATCAAACAATCCCACATTAATCTCTGCTAGAAGATAGGTTACCATAGCAAGCAGTTCTGCACCTTTGATTCTGAAGCAATGGTTCTTACCAACTCACCTATGAAGAGAGGCTGAGGGAGCTGGGATTGGTTAGCCTGGAGAAGAGGAGGCTCAGGGGAGACCTTCTTGCTGTCTACAGCTACCTGAAGGGTGGTTGTAGCCAGGAGGAGGTTGCTTTCTCCTCTCAGGCAAGCAACACCAGAACAAGAGGACACAGTCTCAAGCTACACCAGGGGAAGTTTAGGCTGGAGGTGAGGAGAAAGTTCTTGCCTGAGAGAGTCATTGACTGCTGGAATGGGCTGCCCAGGGAGGTGGTGGAGTCACTGTCCCTGGAGGTGTTCAAGGCGAGTTTGGACATGGCACTTGATGCCATGGTCTGGTCTTGAGGGCTGTGGTAATGGCTTGGACTTGATGAGCTTTGAGGTCTCTTCCAACCTTGGTGATACTGTTCTGGTAGCCATACATACCCCCTAAAGACAAATCCACCTCTGCTCTTACTCCTAGGGGCTACACGAGGTTGTTGCATCAGCAACTGATTACTCTGTGTATTACTGTGAGGCTTTTGACCCAGGCTGCTCTGCACAGCTCTGTCCTGGTGAGTCACTGGCAGTACAAACCACCCATTTTTAAATGTGTACACATACAAATACTTTTCATGATATATATATAACACTGGTCAGATTAATGGTTATTAAATCTATTTTCTTATATTCATGTGATTGTTTTCAGGTTACATTTTTTTTTCTTCTTCTTCCTTTGTGTGTTGATTAGTATCAGTACTGTACCAGGTATCTGCAAATCCTGTGCAATAAACGGAAGAAAGGTTAGAGGGAAGAGGAAAATGCCACACAACAGATGTCATTTGGCAATTATTTGCTGTAATGTATGCAAACTCCATTCTCTGATACCCTTTAACCATCTCTGGCCCTGTAAAGCTATTGTCAGTTGACCCTCAACCTTATCCTCCTGAAGCTTCATTCACTGTCCATCACCTTCTACTACTGATCTAGAGATTCCCCTGCTTACTGCCTAAGAGTGCTTCATTTATTTGATCTGCCCCCCCACCTCCTATGAAATGCAGGTAATCCCTCATTCCTTTAGTCTCTAAGTCACTGGGTTTCCTTGTTATGGGATCCTAACCCTCAACTACTGCCTGTTCATCTATGTGTGTATATACACACATGTGGGAATTCACACCCTTTTTTATTCTGGGTGACTTTAAGAGAGAAAACAGAGATGGATGTTCACTGCTGCTATCTGTCTTCAACACTGCTGCAGCTGCTTCAACAGGAGCCCTCTAGGAGTTATTTTTGAGGCCTTCTGTCAGAATAAGATAAAGATTTTCTTTTTCAATCTCTCCATTTTATACCATTTCTTGTTGCAGAATTTACAATGGCAACCTCTTGCTGGCTCAGTATGATTTGCAGGCTGCTTAGCAGCAGGGAGCATCCATTTCAATTCTCAGTGTGGGATGAGGCCCTGGGGGGTGGTGTAGCAAGAAAACTTCAGTTCTCAGGTATTATTTTGAGATAAGGCTTGGTAGGGCTCTGTGAAAGCTGATCCAGTTGGGGATGTCCCTGTACAGTGCAGGAGGGCTGGGATAGGTGACCTTTAGAGGGCCCTTCCAACCCAGTGCATTCTATGATTCTATGATAAGGCAAGAAAAGAATTGCTACATTCCCCTGTACTTTTATTGCTCAGAGGTGATGGAGGCTTTAAAAATGAATATTTTAGGAGTCAACTTATTAGGGACATGCAACCACAATTCTGCTCTAGTGCTGTGACAGAATGAGGTCTATTGAAAGTCAATGGGTTTGTTTTCCTGGATTTATTCTGAGACTACTAATAATAAACTTTAGAGAAGAACATTTTTTTTTTCCCTCTTGTAAACACTGTAAGCCCTTAAAAGGAACAAAAGCTCTCCAGCCAAGTTAGAAGGAAACCAAACTGAGTGTTTAGGTGTTTCACTCAACATTTAGCCATCAACAGAAGCTAGAAATACCTGTCTGGCAGAATCTGTTTTGCCTAGGCTACGGAAGTTGTGCTGGGTGCTGTACAAACAGACTTCTATTCCATTTCTGCCGCTGCCCTCTCGTTTGCAGGAGGGGCTGGAAAGCCATAAGGTTGTTTGGAAGAGGCTGCAATGGTTTCTCACCCCAGTGCAAGCACTTAGAAGCTGTTGTGACCATGTGGGAGAGCACTGCGTGTGCAGTCTGGCAGCGTGAGCGGGAAGCAGGAGGATTTTTTAGCATTGCTCTGATGAAGTGGGTCGAGCTGCAGCGGGGGCAGAAGCCAGAGGCGGCGCTTCAGATGTTCACCCCTCTGTGAACTGTGACATCTGCTCAGCTGCAAAACCTCTGCGGTCTTGCCATGCTTGCTGGAGAACTGCTGTGGGCACCCACCTCAAAAAGGTTCCCCTTAAACCTCTGTTCTGCAGTCAAGGAAAGGATCAGTTGTGCTGCCCACAGCCTAGCCTGTTGGTAGTGGAGAAGAATCCTCCATTTGCCTTCTAAAGATACTGGCAAGCTTTGCAAGCTGAAAATCTCTGAGTCTGTTTAACTTCCTGGATTCCATCTTGTTTTGGCCCTAATCCAGGCTCTGTTTTCAAGTGAAGCATTGCTATTTATAATTCTTAGGAAAAGCAGGATTTGTTTCTTGCACCAAAAGCATTCAGAAGAAAACTTTTGAGTTTATGGTTTATTTTTTTTTAATAGATATATATATATTTTTTCCCCTCTCCTGTGACTCACCAAGGGGCTTTGATGTTCCACTTATTGAGAACTGCAGAAAACAAAATTATAGGCAACTGGATTTATAATAGGATTGAGTCTTTCCTCTGACAGGGAGTTTGGATCAGCTCTGTGCCTGCTGAAGGGCTGGTTCATGGGCAGTTGTTAACAATAGATGTCTGTTGCCTCACCATTATACCAGTATAGCTGGCACACTCTGGAGAGGTATTTTTCTTGTAGCCATGTGCTTCCCCTCCTAAAGCTGGTGCTATGCTTCAGCTGAAATCCTATCTGCCTCCAAGTACGCATACAGAGTGAGGCACATCTTGGTTTAAATGCATGGATGTGCCAGAAAACTCATCTTTGAATGCAGGCAGCACTGGAGAACTACAGCTCGCTGCAGGGGCTGGGGGAGATCAGTAGTTACACTCTTCCAAGTCCCTAGGACACTGGAGGGCCAGTCCAGTCACTCTGCTTGGAGCCCTGAAGCCCTTCTGCATCCCAAAGGATTTGCCCATATCACACCTGTCTAAGAACCTGCCTTTTGGTGATACTCATCCCTGCAGGCTGGCACTCCAGGCTGGAAAACTGCTGCTTGTACTTACACAGATTTAAATCCCTTTGGGGAGCATTTGTTCCTGGTGCCTATTTGACCAAATTTCCTGGGAACTCTCTCTGGAATTGATCAAGGGCTTCTGCATTATCCTGCACCTGGGATTGAGACAAGCTGGAAAGCCCCAACAGCCTGGGCAAGAACCAGAGCTGTGTCCAGCAGTGCCCTGTGTCTGCCCTGGATAATCTACATTTGCTTATTTAACTTTTACTCACTGGGGATTAAGAGGTATTTGGTTTCCAGGAGCAAGCCCTGTTCAGGAATCATTTGCAGTGAGCTTTGGTTTGCCTCCAAGCTGATTTCCCTGTAGATATTAAAGGTATTAATTTATTAAAGGTATTACTTTATATTAGTTTCTGGTTGTTTTATGCATCTTGTATTCTGAGTGGGTCAAGCTGTGCTTCATTGGAGGCTGTAGCACCAATTTCTCATTGTACTGCTTCACCACCATCTTGGCTCTTTTGTTTTCTTATTGATGCAGAGCTAGAAAGTAAAGTAAGAGAACATTGTATTTTTTTTTTCCCAGAAATAAATTCTCCTTATTTTAAAATTCAGACATATGTGCTTCATACCAAAACAGATGCCAAAAGAGACTTAGTATTCATCTCTGGTTGCAAGCCAAACTGTGGCTTTCAGGGCTATGTAACCAGACACAGTGGTTTTAATGGAGTTTTATACAACTTTTTTTTTGTCTCCCTGCTCATACTCTAGATAAGTTTTGCAGGCACTTCAGCAATCTTTCTGTTGATGTCCTCTCACAAGATAGTTCATAGATTTCCAGGGGTTAAAGAAAAAAACCAAAAAACAAACAAACAAATAAAACCCTCCCAAACAAAAAAACCCACCAAAAGAGACAAAGAAGAAAAAAGCCAAGGTGGTGTCATGACAGTGTCATGTTAAATATGACCTTGGTCGCTCTCTACCAATTTTCTGCCACATGCATTTCTTCTCCCTAGTGTCTATGCTACCTCCATTTCCAACAGGTCTCCCACTGCCACAGCACTGATTGCCCTGCTAAAGTTCCCTGATTGCTACCTCCTCTTGGTAATTTTCAGAGATTCTTGAATAACGGTTGTTAGGTCCTGGTTTCACAGGAAGTCTGCTTTGTTGGTTTTGGTTTATATATGTATTTATTTATTTAGGGCAAATGCTTCAATTCTTTTTCCTAAGTCTTCCTGCAGCCACAGACTGTGGTGGCACATGGAGTCATGTTTACAGAAGCCTTCTGTTCTTCACTTCTTTCTCTGCTGCTGTGTGGTCCTTCTGGCAGCAAGTGCAAATGGCTGGTGACAGCTTGTGCAGAAACAGACACTGTCACCTCCCAGCTGAGCACACTCTGTCTGTATTTATTTCTTCTGGTGAGCTTTGTCTTCAGGCTCTCTTTAGAATCTGTCACCTTGCCATTAATAACAATGCTAATTTTTTTCACTCATGATGCCAGGAACCAAAGACTTGAAAGATCTTTCACTCTGATTTTCATTATCAATGCAATTTTTTATTAATTTTCTTTTTAAAACATGAAAATAAAAAAAAAAATAAAAATCCCCTACCTACAAGGATCAAGTCCAAATTCAGACCAGTTAAAGCCTGAGGATTCACAATATTGGTTTGGATCACAACCTAGTTAGAAATTACTTGCAGAGGATTACTTGACTCAGGTTACAATTTCAAATGATGCTGTAATCAGGGATCTGAGATTTTAATCTGGCTATCTCTCTGCTTAATACACATCACACCCTTATCATGAGCCAGATTTGCTGCTGAAGACAATGATGCTAATCATAAAAGTCTCAAAATGAACTTGCCTCTAACACTGTTACCTTCTTAAGTCAAGTATTTTCAGCCTGTAGTTTATGAGGAGCATTTTCCTTCCTCATCTACTGTGTTTTAAGGGAAGCTTTTCTCATTTTTTGTTTGTTTTGTGTTTCCCTTTAAGAAACTACAATGCTTAATGCTGAACTGCAGATGTTGGGTAAGTATACTGGACCACAAGAATGCAGACGTAGCATCCTGTGTAAAGGCAGGAAAGAGTGAGGAAACAAAACTGATTATCTCTGGAATCAGGTGGAATGGTGCTGTTACCTGATTCTGACACAAAATACTTTAGATGGTGGAGCTGCAAAAATATGGTGTGAACTGTGGTGAGGTGTGCTGCTGAGGGACAGGATTCAGCACCAGACTTGGCAGAGTTAGATAATGATTGGACTCGATCTTGAAGGTCTCTTCTAACCAAAATGATTCTATGACAGAAATGTATTAACACAACTTGAACTTATTCTGGTCATTGTCTAGGTGTGAGGAAGAGAGTTTGTTTTATTGAAAACAAGAACATACAGTTGGTGCTTATTGTGCTTCAAACTCCGAGGGAAAACTATCCAAAATTCTGCCCCCCTAGTGTGACAAAAGTACAGACTAAACAAGTATCTCGGGCATGGTTTTGCATCCAAACCAAAGGCACCCTGTCCAAAGTGCTGAAGAACAGGTCTTTGGAACTGAGGCCACGGGTAAGAGGATGCCCCTTTGCTTAAACGAGCAGGTAAGAAAGCACACATTCAGTTCATGTCTTCAGTCTTGCTTCTCCTCTGGGCTGAGGCTGTACCTAGCAAAGGTGGCTCTGTAGAGCTGTGCGCTAGATCCTTCCTGCTCTTGGAAAGATCTCCCAGGGAGATGGAGAATTCAGGCTCCCCTTCTTCTGCAGAGCTGCTCTGACTCTTGAGGTATTGAAGACTAAATGAGGAAAAGGCATGTGGGGAAGCTCAGTGTTGAATAGTGGTTAGGCACTTTCAGGAATATGAAGCACGTGCCGAAAGCTTTCAGGTCTATCAGTTTGCATTTAGTTGCCTAAATCCCATTCAAGTCTTTTTTGGGTATGATGAATCTTTCTCTTCAGGCTTCAGTATCAACCAGAACAGTTACAGTGAGAGAATAATTCCTCAGAGCATGCAAAACATTGATCTAAGGTGACAACCAGGGCTGCCCAAGGGAACTCTTAATGAAATATGACTCAGGCTCTTGTTCATGGCTTTCCCAGTGTTTACAGTAGCAACAGTATCACCTTTCATAGGGATAGCACCAAAAACATCCTTGAAAATGTGGACTGTAACATGGGATGTGTTACTATTATTACATTTCTCTTGAAGGCTTTGTGCAGTGCATGGATGAAGCCAGACAGACTTTGCTAAGCACAGTGGTGGTCAGTAGATTTAGAGAGAAGAATGCATTGCTTACCTGTTCCAGCTGGACTAGAGCAACAAGTGAAACACAAGTCTACACAGGAGTCTGCTTTAATCCATCACTCTATTTTATGAAGCATCACACAGGCATTGTCACCAATTAGCAATTGAAAGCAGTTGAAGTAAGGGCCACAGGGTTATGTAAGGGAAAAAAAAAAAAAGCCAACAGCCTATTTCATAGTCACTGACTCCTCATTTGGCAGGAGTGCTCTAGGAGGGCTTGGGTAGTACCCGGCAGTTGCTGAGCTATTTGAGGAAAACCGTGTAAATCTGTAATCCAGTGGCAAATCTGAAAGACAGAAACACACCACATCTGATTAGCAATGGAGCCCATCTCACAGGAAAAACAAGCCTGTGGTGAATGCTCGTGCTTCTTAAGCTCTTGAGCTGCTTGCTCACCAGCATTACAACTCAATCAGATTGTGTTATTGCATATTTATTTGCTCTTGTCAGCTGTCCAAGGGATTGACTTTCAGTATTTACTCAACTGCAGTAAAGGACATTCGGCTTCATGTTTGCTGAAATAATGCTAATCACAGGAAATCATTTAGCTAAAGCAAAAAACCTTCACTGAGCCTGGGCAAAATTTTCCATCTAGAGTGTTTGGAATTTCATTCTTCACTTTGTCACCTATGTCCTTTATAGAATCATAGAACCAGATATGATGAAACATTGCAGAGCGCTGCAAAAGGCATTATAGAATCATAGAATGGTAAGGTTGGAAGGGACCTCAAAGCTCATCCAGTTCCAACCCCCTGCCATAGGCAGGGACACCTCCCACTAGTACAGCTCACTCAAGGTCTCGTCCAACCTGGCCTTGGACACCTCCAGGGAGGGAGCAGCCACAACCTCCCTGGGCAACCTGTGCCAGTGTCTCACCACCCTCACTGTAAACAACTTCCTCCTAACATCCACTTTCAATCTCCCCTCTGCCAGTTTAAACCCATTGCCCCTTGTCCTGGCATTGCAAGACCTTGTCAGTAGTCCCTCCCCAGCCTTCCTGTAGCCCCCTTCAGATACTGGAAGGCTACTCTAAGGTCTCTTTGACACCTTCTCTTCTCCAGGCTGCAGAGTGCCAACTCTCTCAGTCTGTCCTCATAGTTGCTCCAGTCTCAGTACCTGACTCATAAGGGGCTTATGTTTAGAATAAAGAAGTTATTTTCTTTGTTGTTTTTGTTTGTTTGTTTTGGTTGCTGTTGTTGTTAAATGGCTATTCTAGAAAGATTCCCCAAAGGCACTTGCTCTTAGAGCTTTTTGAGGTCCAGTGTTAACAACATCATTTTGTCCCAGGCGTTCTTCGAAGTCTGCACTTGTAACTTGGTGTACTCATCACTTCCACTCTGTGAAGAACACTGAGTGCATTAAAATAGTTCTGAACAGTCAAAGCTTTCTTTTCTGTAGCTGGTAAATAAAGTCTTTACTTCCAGCAGTGACCCACCCACCCCCACAGCCAGAAAACTGATACTTCCCGTGCTCACCTCTTATTCAAAGTCCAAGAAACCAAATCATAAAAAAAATAAAAACAAAACCAACTCAAACCCAGACAAATAAAACCTTATTCGAGAAACAATTATACTCCCAACAAATGAGAAAGAAGAAGGCGGTTTAGCTCATTCCCAAGTTCACAAAATCATAGAATGTCAGGGGCTGGAAGGGACCTCCAAAGCTCCTCCAGTCCAATCTCCACTGCCAGAGCAAGATCACCCAGAGCAGATCACACAGGAACACATCCAGGCAGGTTTTGAGTATCTTCAGAGTGGGAGACTCCACAACCCTCCCTGGGCAGCCTCTTCCAGTGTTCTGTCACCCTCAGAGGGAAACAAATTCCTCCTTATGTTTCCATTGAACTTGACTCTTCTATGCCTCAGCTCCCACCCATTGCCCCTTGCCCTGTCATTGAGCATCACCCAGCAGAGCCTGGCTCCAGCCTCCTGGCACTCACCCTTTACACATTTCTGAACATTAATGAGGTGACCTCTAGGGCTCCTCCTCTCCAAGCTAAAGACTCCCAGCTCTCTCAGGTTGTCTGTTTAGCACCAAACCAAAACATCAGAACTACTGCTGAGCTGAACAGTAAGTTACTAACGAAAACTTCTTTTTTAATTTGGAGTAACTCGGGGGTGAAGCTCTCTCTCCTCTCACTGCGAGCTACAGTTTAGTTTTGTGCGTGCTCAGCACTTTGTGTCAAACGGAAAACCCCAATCTTTGCAGTTCTGACACAAATAACAGGAAGTTCAGGTCTGCCTCACAAATGCTTCACATGCAGGCACCTGCACAGCATTCAGGTCAGCAGCTTTGAAAGCGCTGCAAACGGAACTAAAGCAAGCAAATTCGTATTTGAATCCAGCTGCAAAGCCAGAGGGTCAAAGCAGGAATGGCAGAAGACTTGACTGGAAGTGAACCATGCTTTATGAAGTGGGTTAGTTCAGTTTGTCCAAGAAGTCCATTTCCTCATCTTGTCTGAGTCAGGGCAATCTCTGGAGCCTGTTCTGAGCACAGCAGCACAGGCAGATGTTTTTCTAGTCTGTGGAGAGCCCAGTGGATTTACTGGCTGCTGAGTCTATTTATGACAACTCTGTTTAAAACAAAGGTTTTTCCAACTAACAAATAATAAGAAAAGAGAAAACAAATATTTCTGAGTATCTTTATAAGCTATAAAAACTAAATGCCATAGTTACTCTTTTTATAAAAGCTTTCATTAGCTTTTTTAGCCCAGCAGTCTGGAGTCTCCCAGGAGTGGTATAACCAAAGAACAACACAAATGAGGTAGACTTGCTGCAGAGCTTCTTGTGCTGGAGAAATGAACCAGTTGGATCAAAATGGTAATTTTGTTGATATTTCCCCAACCTACTCATTTCAATATTGCTTTTGTCTGTGCCAGCTGACATTGGAAGGTGACCAGAAGGTATCTGTATTTTAAAATATTGCCCAAGGCATCACTGAAATTTTCCTGAAGCATAAAGCAGATTCACTTGTGAAGCAGGTTTTATATATCATAAACTGCAAAAGCCTTCCAGTGCTTCCAGGTTTTATTTTTATCACCAATGATTGCATCTGCAACATCTGCTTTGCCTGGAATATGCAACATTTTATATTATTGCTTTATTTTATGGGATGTATTTATGAGAAAGCTCTGGACTGATCCAGAAAGCCATTCTTGGAATCTTAATGACTATAAATAAACAGAGAGTGAGGGAGAAGGGTAAGTATAGAAGGAAAGAAAACCAAAGATTTTTGGTTTTTTTTTTTTTACTGGGACAACGCAGCATTTACGAAAAGAAAATCCAGAAAATATCACAGATGAAGACTGTTGTAAGTGGATTTAAACTAAGGCCTCTGAAAACTTTGCAACTTAAAATAAATCACAGTTGCCCTGGCCTGCAAAAGTTTCATGTGAATTTTACACTCAACCTCAATCCAACTTTTTGTGATGTAAATGGCAACATCACCAGGTCCAGCAGCACTGGATCAGCAGCAAAGGACAATGACACAAGCCTGGAGCCTGCCTCCTGGACATAGCAGGAATTCACTTCATATCTGGTCTTATTCCATTTTACCACTGATGAGAAGAAACCAGCAGCTTCATTTCACTAAAATAAGATACAGTAGCTAATCAAAAAAGCCAGTTTCAGGGAAAAACATGGCTGCTTATTGCCAAGTTGATTGTTTTCCTACTGGTTTTGCCAGTACATTTCTCCAAGTTCTGCTACTGTGCATGCTCACAACTGTTTCTGTCGCTGCAGACCTTTGGATCTTGGCACCCAGCTCCCATTCCTCCCTGATGGAGAGTCACACATCAGGCTCAGTCTTCTCTGAGATACAATTTGACAGCAAGGCTCTAAGCAGTCCTAACCTACACTGATCATGAATTCTGCACAGAATTAATTCAATCTTGCCACTATCCTAAAAAACCCTACAGCCTGGTGTGAACTAAACAGCTTGCTGCTGGAAGAATGACCCAGCTAGCTCTACCAAACTGCTTCAGGATCACAAGCCCAGAATTTTCCTGTCAAGCTTAGGTTGTTCCACCAAGACTTATTTTATTCCCAGGACAAATAAGATATTCACTTTCAGAGGCTCCTAGACACCAGACGAGAAGGGTCTGAAGGTCTGTGTCTGCTTCTAGATCTACAGCAACGTCAGGTATTAAATGCATCCCCCTGAGTTTCTGTCCTGCTCCATTCTTTGCTCCCAGTCCAGAGCCTGCCTGCGAGGTTTCCTCTGCAGTGACCACTCAGCACTGCTCGCATTTCCCAATGGCTTGAGGAGCCCTCTGAGCCCAGAAGCAGGAGTCCTGTCCTGTCCAGCAGCCCTGGTGTAAATAAAAGGACAGTGATGACGTCTGAACAGGAACCACTGCCAGTTACTGTGTTCCAGTTGCTGTGGTCCGGTTATCTGGGAATTAAGTGCTGTTAATTACAACATTGTGCTCTGAGGCTTATGTACCCCCACCTCCATAGGTGTATTTAGGTGTCACAAAAGGGTTTATTTCACAGTTATTCAGCTGACAATATTTCAGTGTCTGTGCTGTTCAGTTAGTGCAAGCAAACTAAATGAAAGCCACAGGCTTTTATCACAAGAAAAAATGAGAGTTCCAGCTACAAGGAAGGGAAGGGAAACCACAAGAAGAAGGGAAAATGTAATTTTCTGGATGAGTGATCAGGAAAATATTTGAGTAACTGAATGGAAGACAATTATAATCTAATCCAGACAGAGGCCTGCTTGATAAACTCAATGCTTAACGTCTAATCCTTTTCTGAGACCTCCTTCAACAAACCGATACACTAAACAAATAGAATCTTAACTAAGCTCTTTAGAAGCAAGACTTTTTCTTTTTCAATTAAAAGCACAGTCCAAGCCTGAAGCAGATTTCTCCCCAAACGCAGGGCAGAGGTGTCAGGAATCGCTCTGCAGTGGTGACCAACAAAAGCAAAGCCAACATTTTTTAATCGTGACACCACAGCAGCATCCGCGAGAGGAGTGCGAAGCCCTGCGGAAGGCAGTTCCCCTCCTCTCTCTCTCTGAGCTCTGCTCTCAGCCAGTCAGCAGCAGGGCTGGAGCCAGATGCTGCAGAAACTTCCCAGAACACAACAGCAGGGTTATGTTCTTAAGTGAATCCAAATATATCCTCCAGATTATCACCAAAGGAAAGGCACAGGGAGGGAAACGAAAACCTCATTAGTGATACCCAAGTTTTGACTTGAAAAATCTTTGAACTGCTTAATTGTGGCAAATTCCAGAAAACACAGAAAGGAAAAAAAAAAAAAAGGCTTAGAAGTTTTGCTATAAATCTTCTCTTGGCTTTCCAAGTTGCTGCTGAAGAGAAAGGATAAGATTAATTTCTTAATGGTAACAATTTCTAATAATAATTTCTTAACCATGGAGTAAGCACAGCTGGTTTTGGTTGATCTGGAACTGATCCAAAAAAAATATTGGACTCTGATGTTTTAAATATTTAGGTGAAGACTTAATCTAAAAAGAATCCTAAGAGAATGCCAAGATCCTACTAGTAGGTGTTAAGTCTTTTAGGGACCTGTTAATTAATTTCTCTCTGAATGACTCATCTTGGACCTAAGGGTGGTGGGAAGGGCTTCTAAGGTAAGCTGAAGTGAGCCTGAAAACAAGCAGTTGTTTGAGCTGGGAGCTGTTTCTGCTTGATTAAGAAGAACTAAGCTGCATTTTGAGACTGTGAAGGAGCAATGTTAACCTAAATGCAGTGAGGGTGCCCCCCTTTACTTTCATTCTGAGGTGAACTCACCAAGCTCAACCTCAGTCTCCAAGCTTGAGTTAACGTTGTCATGTTTCCCTCTCTTGTAAAGCAAATGTTTTCTTTCCCTTTCCCTGCTTTTTCCTCTGGATGAATGACAGACATTGCTTACCTTAAGGTGAAAAGCCACACACAGGCACACATTAAGCTTTTCAAGCAGTTAAGACAAAGTCTACATTGTTTTTTTTTGGTGTGTGTTGCCATCTTAATCCAGAGGGAAAACATTAGGCACTAAGCCAGAGTACATAAATGCTTCCAGTAACTTTTTCTTGTAGATGTGGGGTTGCAGGTTCTGTAAAATTCTAACCCAGTGAAAAGAAATGTTCCCAATGGTGGGTGACTTACCTGTTTTTCACACTTAAAAAATGACCAACACTTTGTATTACCACCAGTCTGCTAAAGAAGCAATCTCAGCCCACCCCATAAGCCTGCGATCTAATCAAAGCCCAATTACAGCTTTTAATTACAGCCTGCAAATGAAATTATGCTGCCTGAGTTGAAGGATAACTTTAAAGCAGAAATGACTGAGTGGTTCCCCCTTTCCTAATGAGTTGCTCATGAGTTCTCCCTTTCATCTTTTCGAGGTGGCTGTACTTTGACATCTCACGGAGCAAAATAACGATGGCAGGAACATTTCTGTCAGTTATTGGCTGGGAAGTAATCTTTTGGGTTCTGCATGATTTGGCAAGGCCTTCAGGGGCACAAGTCAACACACCTGTCTGCAGAGGGAAGGAAAGGTTGAGCAAATTGTAATACACTGAAAGCTGCTCTTTCTGCCTTGAAAATCACTACCAAATCCTTTGGGGAAGCTAGAGTCTGAGACCCAGACTGCGTCCCAAAGACTTTTTCCAAGCTAGTTTTGATGTACTGAGACCTGATAGTAGCCTTCCAGGATCTGAAGGGGGCTACAGGAAGGTTGGGGAGGGACTATTGACAAGGTCTTGCAATGACAGGACAAGGGGCAATGGGTTTGAAGTGGCAGAAGGAAGATTTAGACTGGATGTTAGGAGGAAGTTCTTTACAGTGAAGGTGGTGAGACACTGGCACAGGTTGCCCAGGGAGGTTGTGGTTGTTCCTTCCCTGGAGGTGTTCAAGGCCAGGTTGGACGAGGCCTTGAGTGAGCTGTACTAGTGGGAGGTGTCCCTGTCTATGGCAGGGGGTTGGAACTAGATGATCCTTGAGGTCCCTTCCAACCTTACCATTCTATGATTCTATGATACTGACTAACTTTTTTTTTTAGGGTTGAAATGTAGCTTGTTGTTGTTTTCATTATGTTTTGCAGCTGGAAAAATAAAACCATTATCTTTGTCTGTTGCACTAGAGTATCTTTTCCCTTTTCTTTAAATGAAGATCACTGAAACTGGTTGCAGATGTAACAGATGCATCAGATATACATGATCTGATGCTTTTCAATTTGCAGACAGAGCAAGATGCTGTTGATACACTCAGAGCAAGTATCTTCCCTCTAGTCAGCTATCCTTGCTATCTCTTTTTTTTTTTTCACTTACATCAAAACTTCAGAAGCAGAAACCCCCAGAAATGTTGCTGCTGTGCATGTGCACCAATGCTTTCACCCAACATCAGAATGTGCTTCTTGCTTAAAACACTTCATTATAAAAACAACCTCTTCAAGCCTTCTAGTAGAAACTATTTATAATAGCTAAGCCCCAAAGCAGTTTAAATCCTCAAAGCATTTTGATAAACTCACTCTCTAGATGTGTTGCACAGATAAATTCTTACTCTGCAGCTGTAAGTAAAACCCTGGTTGTAAGGTAAGGCATTAAGTAGAAAAGGTTGCTGCTAATTAAGACATAATGCACAGTATAGATAGTTCTATGTGCTTAAGGAAATTATATGGTATTGTTGTATTGTTTGAATATGTAAGAACACATAATTATCACTAGCTACAGGAAAGAGTAATTTCATTTTAACAGGAGTTGGATTTCACTTTAAATGATGCAATGGCAATGAAAAAAAAACCCACAGAACTAATATATTAAAAAAAAAAAAAAAGAGAGGTTTTTGTTTCACTTCAGCAGCTATGAACGATGCTGGTCAGGACAGAGAAGTGAGCATATGGCTACATGCTTAGAGAAATTCCTGACTTCCATGGTAACTGTTGATTCTTCAAGCACACTCAGCTTTAAAATGCATGTGAAGGAAGAGTGTGAGGCTTGCAGTTTGGAGTTGGATGGGCAGACTGGTGTATCTGTGACCCATGTGTTGCCAGTTCTGCTGCCCCAGTCACAGCTGCCTTCAGCTTTCCATTCTGCAGATAATTTGCAGCTCTAAGCAGAAACATGAACTCCTTTGCCATGGTTCACCGGCAATGTTATCACTATATTTATACAGCAAGCAGGCTGATGACTCAGGGTCCCACATAAAGTGGCAGGGTACAGATCTGAAGGCATCTTTAGAGAGGCAGCTTTGGTAAATCTGGAGATTTTTCTCTTGTACTTGCTAATTGAAATAAAAATAAGGCATGAAGAAAATTTCAGTCCTCCACATAATAAAGCACTGTAAGATTTTGTATAGCAAGTAGTCTTTTAAAACATGCTTTATCCTCATGCATGGCACAAGCTTGCCTCTCACATCTCTACAGTGTGACAAGAACTCCACAAGAAACATTTGCACTAATTCCTCTCTGAAATGGAACTCTCCTGAGCTACAACATTGCTCAATCTCCTGCTCTTGTTTGTAGTAATTGATGCAGCTCACCAGAGGTTATGAGACAAATTCAGCAGATTGGGACAACGATCAGGAAATCTAAAAAAAAGTTTTGGTTTTTTTTTTGTTCCTCTCCTTATCAGGATTTAGAGCTCACTTTCTTAAGCTTTTTTTTTTTTTTTTTTTTTGGCAATGAAGAAGTCAAACTTACAAGAATCCCCCCCTAAGCTGCCCAGTGACTCACCAGCTGCACAGTTACTCACCATGGAAGTTTCTGAAGTGGGACTTTTATAAAAATCCCAACCATAATGAGATTCAAAGGAAGAACATTAGCTTGAAATCTGGATAACACTTTGGGGATCAAAGAACTGGGAATCAAATACCCACCCTAAAATGGTAGCACTAGCTTGTTATTTGAGTTTTTCCTCCCAAAACTATGCTCAGGAAATAAGCTATCAACTTATATTTGATCTTCTGTGTAAACCAGAGAGATCTGCTGTAGTTTTAATTGGAGCACCTATGTGATGCAGGACATATAATTATTCACATGGCTATCTGGAGGTTTGGTCCTTGAAGGTAAAGTTCAGATTACTCAGGTGTGATAGGTCAGAGGACCCAGGACATATCATTATTTACATGGCTATCTGGAGGCAACATGTCAAACATCAGGGGTATAAATAAACTGCACATGAGTCTTCTGCTTTGAGACGTCCTTAAAATGTATGCACAGGTGTGGAATACAGTTGCAAAGAACAAGTCTATCACATGTTCTGGTGCAGAAATAACTGCTGGGCACATCTGAAATGCTCTCTCTGGACAACCTTTCATTCCTTGGTCTTACAGTCCTTGGTCTTTTGCATGAAGTAGGCAAGACCAAGGTCTTTCAGTCCTTGGTCTTTTGTATGAAGTAGGCAACAGATACTGAACAGAGGGGTGAATGAAATATTTGTTGTGCTCTTTATACATGTAAGAATCTCAATAATTTAATACTTGGTTTATTCCTTTCTATGTGGTGAACTGGTAAAGCACTGCAGTCAAAAAGTTACTGCACTATTACCACTGTAACTATTCCTACAAACCATCCAAACTATGCATCACCCCTCCAGGGATAAACAACAGTGAAAATCAGCAGCTCAGCCAGAACTGTACCTTTGATGCAGCCCTGATGTAAGAAGGTAGAAAGCCTGAGCTGATTTCTTAATTAGGTGAATTTTTGGAGAACAAGACATTGCTTGTAATTGCCTTGCTTTACAGATAAGGAGAATATTTTGGGCTCTAGCATAGTCCTGTGTGTTCTTGGCTTCATTACGTTCCTGTGTTTATTCATCTCCATTTCAACTGTAAAGGGATCAGGGAGCTGACTGAGGAAGGATTACAAGCCATATCAGACAGAAACATATCTGCAGATCTGAAAAACCAAGCCAGGTAATTTGGCATGTGCTTGTTTCCTAAGGTAACTCACTGCTGACATTACACACAGCAAAATACTGTGGGGAAACCCTGAATAAAAATTCAGGAGCTAATCTAGAGCCTGTTAAATCACAGCAAAAAAAGACTATATGTTTATTAGGGGGGGGAAAAAAAGACTATATGTTTATTAGGGAAAAAAAAAAGACTATATGTCTATTAGGGGAAAAAAAGACTTTATTAGGGGAAAAAAGACTATATGTTTATTAGGGGAAAAAAAAGACTATATGTTCATTAGGGAAAAAAAGACTATATGTTTATTAGGGGAAAAAAAGACTATATGTTTATTAGGGGAAAAAAAAGACTATATGTTCATTAGGGAAAAAAAGACTATATGTTTATTAGGGGAAAAAAAGACTATATGTTTATTAGGGAAAAAAAAGACTATATGTTTATTAGGGGAAAAAAAGACTATATGTTTATTAGGGGAAAAAAAGACTATGTTTATTAGGGGAAAAAAGACTTTATTAGGGGAAAAAAGACTATATGTTTATTAGGGAAAAAAAAGACTATGTGTTTATTAGGGGAAAAAAAGACTGTATGTTTATTAGGGAAAAAAAGACTGTATGTTTATTAGGGGAAAAAAAAGACTATATGTTTACTAGGGAAAAAAAAGACTGTATGTTTATTAGAGAAAGACAACATGTTTCTTAGGGAAAAAAAAAAGACTATAAGTTTATTAGGGGGAAAAAAGATTATGTTTATTAGTGGGGAAAAAAAAGACTGCATGTTTACTAGGGGGAAAAAAGACTATATGTTAATTAGGGGGGAAAAAAAGACTAATTTTTATTAGGAAAAAGAGACTGTATGTTTATTAGGGAAAAAAGACTATGTTTATTAGGGGGGAAAAAGACTATATGTTTATTAGGAAAAAAAGACTGTATGTTTATTAGGAAAAAAAAGACTGTATGTTTATTAGGGGGAAAAAAGATTATGTTTATTAGTGGGAAAAAAAAAGACTGTTTATTAGGGGAAAAAGACTGTATGTTTATTAGGGGAAAAAAAGACTGTTTATTAGGGGAAAAAGACTGTATGTTTATTAGGGGGAAAAAAGACTATGTTATTAGGAAAAAAAGACTATATGTTTATTAGGAAAAAAAGACTGTATGTTTATTAGGAAAAAAAAGACTGTATGTTTACTAGGGGAAAAAAAAGGCTATATGTTTATTAGGGGAAAAAAAAAGATTATATGTTTATTAGGGAAAAAAGAAAAGACAAAAAGGCAAAGTAAGCTTCCTTACCTGCTATTGCTTCAAGACTAGGGATTGCAATGGTGCTGTATGTGCTGATACACCGACAGGACCATGTGTGAACGAAGGTTTCCTCTGCGTTTTCCAGGCCTGGCAATCTGTCCACGAAGAAAGATCCCCACTGTTTAGACACAAAGTAAGGAGCTTTGGGCTGATCTTCCTGAAAGAAAAAAAAAAGAAAATCTTTATCCACCAACAAGTATTAGTTTGAGGAACTCTTGTGTTTCTCTGGATTTCTGGGAGAATCCTGTGTCTTAGAGCAATGTGACTTTAAGGTATGATAAAGAAATATAAGAATGATATTCACAGATTGCATTTTATTGGAAGGGACCCCCAAAGGTCTTCTTGTTCAACACCCCTGTGGTTAGCAGGGACACCTGCAGCTAGAGCTCCTCTGCTATGGGGACAGTCTGGAAGGGTTAGGGCTGTTCAGTCTGGAGAGGAGAAAACTCCAAGGAGACCTTATTGTGGTCTTCCAGTATCTGAAGCAGGCTACAAGAAAGCTGGGCAGGGACTTCTTAGGGTGTTGGGTAGAGATAGGACTGGGGGTGATGGAGCAAAACAACAAGTGGGTAGATTCAGATTGGGTGTTAGGAAGAAGTTCTTCACCATGAAAGCGGTGAGACACTGGAACAGGTTGCTCAGAGAGGTGGTGGAAGCCTCATCCCTGGATGTTTTTATAGCCAGGCTGAATGGGGCTCTGAGCAACCTGATCTAGTGTGAGGTGTCCCTGCCCACGGCAGGGCGGTTGGATAATCCCTGAGGTCCCTTCTAGCCCTGATAATTCTATCTTAGGATTCCTCACATAAGTCCCCAAACTCCTGTATATGAAATTTACAGATTCCCTAGGACAATAAAAAAAGGGCTTTAAAGATTTTTCCATTAAAAAATGTAGTCTGTCCCTTGTTTTCCTGCTTTAGATAGCACAAATAATCTGCTGCCTTTGCAGCAGCACTGACTAACCCAGCCTGGACCTCTTCCTGGGAGAGAGAAGTCTCCCAGCACTGCAATTAATGCATCATGCCACTTGTGTCATGTTATCCATGTCTGACCTGAGGAATGAGAACAGAGCTGCAGGATCCATGGAGAGCCAGGCAGTTGCCTAGCAAATGATAAAAAAATGCATTTTTCATGTAGCTCTCAGACCAGCTGTAGGCTCATTATGTTTTAAAGAAAGCATTAAAGCAGCAATGGGAAAACTGCTTTTTTTTGCAGCAGGCCATCTTGAAACCTGCTGTATATTGCCATGAGCAGTCAGAAAAAGCTTCAGGAAGCCTCTATAGAAAGGTGAAAAAATGGAAAACAAAACTCTGAATGGCATTATAGAAAATCTGTTCAAGTCATTTGTCTGCAAAGTCTCTTTTCAGACCAGCAAAGCACAGAGCAGATATCCTAGCTCTGCCTCCAGATTTGTGAACTTCTGTACTTGATCTTCCATTTAAACCCTTTCTTGGTAGTTTTGAGAATCTGCTGGGATAATTTGTGTTTATGACAGAAGCCCATGGCTTGTGAGCACAAGAAGGCTGTTGGGCCAGCTGAGCAGACCACATCAGTAAACACATAGTCATTCTTTTCATGGCTCTGCATGACTGAAGATAGGAAGAAAGTATTGATTTTTGGACAAATATAGAGACTGGTTTCTGTCTTCTGATGCAAATAGGTTGGAAAAACCCACACAGGACACTGTCTTACTTGTTTGGGGTTATTTTCTTCTTCTTTTTTTTTTTTTTCCCCTCAAATCTATCCATGCAAACCCTAAGTTTTTACATCAGTTATAATAAAATGTAGATGTCATGCTGAATTAAAATCCATTTGCCAGCTGGATGGCACACACAGACATAGAGACAAACACCCCAGTACTGGTCCACATAAGAATGTACACAAAAGCCAAGGTTTTGTTTATTGACAAGAAGAAAAAAAAACAAAGTGAGGTTTTTGAAATGTATGATTGGTGCAACAGGCCATCAAAACTGCAGTCTGAGGAACTGAACTGGTTTTCTCACAGGTCTGATTCTTCCTCGTTAAGGGAGAGGGAGTTACACTTTGGATTCACAGTCCAAGTTCTTAATAAACTCAAATTAAGCCAAATATCAGACTTGTCTCCAGGTCACCTGGAGAAGAGTCCCCATGTCTTTGCTGCTGGCTTGTCTCCAGTGACAAGGCTGGTTTGGTAGTGATGCTAAAGCTTGATGTCAAATCTGAAAGGAGCTGTCAACATTTGCTCACATCCTTTGGAAGCATCTGACATCACTTCTCCTGCCACCTCCAACTGCTGCCTTCAAGATGTTCTTATCTCATAGCCATTGTGAACTGCTGCCTACAAGATGTCCTTATCTTATAGCCATCCTCCTGCAAGGGAGGAGAGATACATCCCATGAAACCCATCTGTTTGTGAAATGAAGCAAAAGTGCCCTTGTAGCATTACTGCTCCTCAAGGGCCTGAAGAAACATGTCCAGCAGTGGAGCTGAGGAGCTCTGGAATGTGCACCAGACACTCCCACAGTCTCCAGGCATGGGGGTTTCTCTCACAGCAGGACAGTAGGTCCTGAGAAGTGCTGAGCCCCCAGGCAGGTGGGTTTGCTCTCAGGCATATTGGTCAGACAGCAGCAGATCAGATGCTGATTGTCAGTGCAAGTTACAAACCTTCCAAGACTAGGTCTAGACTTCAGAGAAATAACTATGCTAGCAGTACTCCCCAACTCCCAAGGATTTCCACCTGGAATACTTCCCATCACCTTTGCTTTATTAACTGCAGACACATAGGGCCTGGTAACAGAGCAGACAGAATCTGTTAATAGGAGCCATGGGTGACACTGATTTGTCATCTTACAAATGACCTATCTGAAACGGAGATAGGCAGAGAGCTGAGCTTCCATGTTGGGCAACAGACAGAATGCAAAGGAGACAGGAGTGCAAAGTCAAGCTGGTAAACATGCTTTGTGCAGCACTTCAGCATTTTCAGTTGGGGATTTGCCATCCAAGCCATCATGGTTTAGTGGGCATGGTGGTGTTAGGCTGGTGGTTGGACTTGGATGGTCTTAAAGGTCTTTCCCAGCCTTAATGATTCTATGATTTTGTGACTCTGTTCTATCTTTATGCCAAGCCTGGGACACCAGGATTATTATATTGTGTTCTGTATTCAATATATGGATGGTACTGATGGCTCTAAGCTTGGTGCCAAGGCAGTGACACCACCAGAGAAAAAACAATGCTCAAAATACAGTTTTGCCAGCCTAATGACAAGTATTTGAGAGGTTTCTGCCAGCACAGCTGTGCTGCTCACAATAACCAGATGTCATTGAATAAGAGCCATGCTGGGTGTGCAAACCTGCCATTGGGTTAAATTTGCACAGAACTTGCCCCTCACAAGTCATGTGGAAGCATAAAACATTTGGCTTGTCACCATTCCAGCTGAACTCCAACATGGATCATTCTAGGCAGCCTTCCTTTAAAAGAGAATTGCATTTTACTTCAGGATATTGCTTTATGGATATGGTTTCCTGACAGTTTGTTCCTGAAATACACTTCCAGGTTTGTGTTAAGCAGGAATAATAGATTTGTGTAAAAGAGAAATAAAGAGAGAAGCAGAGCACAAAAGAACAGAGAAATTAGCCCTTGGCTAAGGTCATGCTGAGCAAGGAAGGGAAATAGAGGGGTTAAGGGTCCTGACTCCCTTGACCAACCAGCCACCAGGCAATGCTGCAAAAATTAGGGTTTCCCTCTGACTGCAAAATCATCTGCCAATATCTGCCAACATAACTTGGGTTGATGAAAAGCTCAACGTGAGGTTGCAGTGTGAGTGCAGCCCAGACAGCCAACAGAGTCCTGGGCTGCAGCAAGAGCAGTGTGGGCAGCAGGGCAAGGGAGGGGATTGTGCCCCTTTGCTCTGCTCTCCTCAGACCACACCTGGAGACCTGTGTGAAGTTCTGGAGCCCCCAACACAAGAAGGACATGGAACTGTTGGAGTGAGTCCAGAGGAGGTCATGAAGATGCTCAGAGAGCTGCAGCAGATCTGCTCTGAGGACAGGCTGAGAGAGTTGGGGCTGTGCAGCCTGCAGAAGAGAAGGCTTCGAGGGGACCTTAGAGTAGCCTTCCAGTATCTGAAGGGGGCTACAGGAAGGCTGGGGAGGGACTATTGACAAGGTCTTGCAATGACAGGACAAGGGGCAATGGGTTTGAACTGGCAGAGGGGAGATTTAGACTGGATGTTAGGAGGAAGTTGTTTGCAGTGAGGGTGGTGAGACACTGGCACAGGTTGCCCAGGGAGGTTGTGGCTGCTCCCTCCCTGGAGGTGCTCAAGGTCAGGTTGGAGGAGGCCTTGTGTGACCTGTACTAGTGGGAGGTGTCCCTGCCTCTTGCAGGGGGTTGGAACTGGATGATCCTTGAGGTCCCTTCCAACCTTACCATTCTATGATTTTATGAACTTCCAATGACCTCTTTGATTTCTGCTTCATTCCTTCCTACAGCCCAACAGTTCTTCCATGCTGACTAGATCCACTTCCCTCGAAACCCGGGCACAATTTCCAGCTTTTGAGCTTTCATTGATGGGACTGATCACACATTTAAAGAACAGAAGGCAAAAACAAAGCCTCCAGCCAAGCACACAAGCCCCTAAATCCGGAGGGAATCTCATTTCAACACAATGCCTGATATTTTTGTTTCCCCCTGCATGCAGCAATTCACTTAGGAGCCCAGTAATTGCACGAAGAGTTTTTTAGCTTGCCATTCCCTTGCTCATTTGATTATGAGTCATGTACTTGAAAGAACTGCAGATGTTACCATAATTTCACAGTTATGTGTATCTGGCTTATAGCATGCATTTAATGGAAGGGAAAAGACAAAAAGCTGCTAATGAAAATGGAAATTACAAGCCTCCTAGTTTGTGTGCCAGGAGGTTGTTTTCTTCCCCTCTCCCTGCTGGTGACTGAATCCCAGTCAAACAACGAAAACAGTGGTTTTGTCATTTCTTTCTGAAAGATGCAATTGCAAATTAGAGGCAGTGCTTTTATTTCTTCAATAATACATTGCAGAGATGGGCAAAAGGGAGGATTGCAACTTGCATTAAATACTCAGTCCCTCTTTGCACACACAGCATGGCATGGAAAATCTGCAGCAGTAGTGCAGTTTTGCTTATTGCCAATGAATGAGAAGGTTGATTAATAAAACTACAGCTAATTTGCTAGTGCTTCATTTTCCTAAAGCACCTAAATTTGAATCCCTTTTGAATTAGCTTTTCTTCCCTCTTAAATAAAAGGGTTAATGGGAGAAGTTGATTAGGGGAATGAAAATAAAAGTTTCATAGGCTTGGAAAGGGAGTCCCTTTGAACTAGTCCTGTTGAGTTAGTGGTGTCCAGTCAACTGCAGAGATATGGATGTGATCTGTTCAGACTCCAGTGAGCAGCGTGGTAATGAAATAACACCAGTGACCTGCCATGGCCCCCGTGGATCAGGTTCCTTTAATCAACCCAATTCATTTCTCCCTTGCTTGCTTGCTGTCACTGGTGGCGGATGTAAACTGAACAGGGGTTGTGTGTGGCAGGGCTGGTGTCTCCTTGAGGTACTGCAATCTCTTACCAGCAATACCACAGTGTTAGTGAAATGTCAAGCACCTGTCTAAAAGTCTCAATTTCCTGCTTGATAACTCCAGCAACAGAGAAGATGAATCTTGGGAGCAGCTGGCCAGAGGTAATGCAACAAGAGAAAACCAAATCAGCATCACTCTGTAACTTCCTTTGTACTTCCAGGAAAAGAAACAGGTTCTGGCTGTCTGTTTAAATATCACAGTATCACAGTATCACAGTATCGCAAGGGTTGGAAGAGACCTCAGAGATCATCAAGTCCAACACATCACCACAGCCCTCAAGACTAGACCATGGCACTAAGTGCCATGTCCAAACGTGCCTTGAACGCCTCCAGGGACGGTGACTCCACCACCTCCCTGGGCAGCCCATTCCAGTGACAAATTACTCTCTCAGTGAAGAACTTCC
>VWZE01020951.1:180625-219757 GCA_013396675.1 Eubucco bourcierii | reverse complement strand
AAAGCACATACTCAACAGGTTTAAAATCTGTGTGCTCCAAAAGCACATACTCAACAGGTTTAAAATCTGTGTGCTCCAAAAGCATATACTCAACAGGTTTAAAATCTGTGTGCTCCAAAAGCACATACTCAACAGGTTTAAAATCTGTGTGCTCCAAAAGCATATACTCAACAGGTTTAAAATATGTGTGCTCCTAAAGTACATACTCAACAGGTTTAAGGAACCATGGGTGAATAAAAACCCCCAAACCTTACAGAGTTTTAAGTTCTATGCAGCAATGCAGCAGAGTCTTCAGCCACAGAGGGAACAAGCTTGTGCAGGATAAGTAATTTTTATAACTGTAATTAATTAAATCAAATTTTATTAACCTATGTAACACCGCTATTTACTACTCCTTTCCCCCATCCCCTTTCTTAATGAGAGACACTTCTATCGGTAGGAGACTTCAGTATGTTTGCCTTGCTTAGTTTTCTGCAGTGCAGGAAAAAAGCCTAAACATTAGTGATCACATCTCCCTATTTCAGTGACTGAAATGTCCTTGTCTGACCTTAGTTCAGAAATCAGGACAGTGGGAGAAAATATTAGAGAAGTCTATTACAAAAAGCAGAGAAATAGAAGTCACATCTATATTGGTTTAGTTCTGTTGAAGACATTTTATTCTCCATAAAAAACCAGGGGGTTTAAAACTGCACTTAGTCAGATGAAAAACATTTCTATTGTAAGAGCAATCCTTACAAATCTTCCTACCAGTAAGTTAACTTTTTCATCACAGTCACTGTTTAAAAAAGAAAAAGAAAGCTAAAGTGCTTTTCAAAGCAAAGAGTGAAAATTCTCTCTCCCTCTCTACAGTTAGAAGAAAATGTCCTAGTTGTTTAGGAACACGAGGAAAGAAGAAACACTCCAAGCTACAGCTGCACTGTAGCTCCTACACAGACCCACTGGAAGTACAGAGCTGCTGTGCTGGCCATTTGAGTGCTTGATTTGCCCTTTGGCAGTGGAGAGAAAGACAATAAAGTTCCACCTTGTGTGGGAGAACTGAAGGACAGCAGCAGTGCTGAGGCTCTGCTTCCCAGCTGCAGACAACCTGCAAGTCACACTGTTTATCTGGGGTAGCTATCAGCAGCCTGCATCAGACCAGCCTTTGAAACAGCCTCATCTGAGCACAGCTGTCACCAAAATAAACAATCCATGAGGGAAGAAACAAACTAAAAGTTCTTTGTATATAAGGAAAGCAGAAGCAAAGTGTACTTCATGGAAAGAGAAAGAGAGCTTTAAAATAACCTAACAAAAATCTCTGGGTGTTTACAGTTGACCACAACATGCAGGGCAGTATCATGAACTTGTCAGAGTTCAGGTGCTGGACTTGTGATAAAGCAGCCATGAAGTTGTAGGATGGAGGGCAGACTCTTGTTACTAAAAAGGAGAAGACTGTGGAGGTTTTGCTATGGGAGTGTGCATACAGCTCTTTTTGCAAGAATCATAGAACCAACCAGGTTGGAAGAGACCTCCAAGCTCATCCAGCCCAACCTAGCACCCAGCCCTAGCCAATCAACCAGACCATGGCACTAAGTGACTCATCCAGTTTTGGCTTGAACGCCCTCAGGGAGGGCAACTCCACCACCTCCCTGGGCAGCCCATTCCAATGCCAATCACTCTCTCTGTCAAGAATTTCTTCCTAACATCCAGCCTAGCCCTCCCCTGGCACAACTTGAGACTGTCCCCCCTTGTTCTGTTGCTGGTTGCCTGGGAGAAGAGTCAGGCCTCATCCTGGAGACATTCAAGGTCAGATTTGATGTGGCCCTGAGCAAGCTGATCCAGTTGGAGACGTCTCTGCTCACTGCAGGGGGGTTGGACTAGATGACCTTCCAGAGTCCCTCCCAACCCAAAGCATTCTGTGATTCTGTGATCCTTGGCTAGCTCTGGGCAGAGGCTCTGTATCACCCATGCAACACCATGCTGGGACAGGATGGAGTCCTCCTAGTGTGGCCAGGAGGATATGCCTGCAAGGCATGCTGGTGCTGCCAGCAGGCTGCTGAGATAAGCAGGCTCATTCTCAGTGCAGGTGGCATGAGGCTTTCTTGTAACTTTTTTCCACTAAACATCTGCAAGGACTCCTTACCTCATATTTCCCTTTCTTCTCCAAGGGCTCAGACTCAGTCTCTGCAGGCACCATAACTTTGTCCCCTAGAAGCTCCTCTAAGATAAAGACAGTTTCCCAGTTGCTGTAGTGACGTGCTGGGAAAATATCTGAGTGCATGCTGTCACCAAAATAAACAACCTGTGAGGGAAGCAGCAAAAGTTCAGTGTGTAAGAGGAAAAAACAAGCTCACTATATTTCAAAGAGAGATAAAAAGAGCTTTAAGACAACCCAATAAAAATCCCTCTGTGTGTTTACAGTTGGTCCTGACACAGACACATCTTACTAATGTCACAGTCCAAGGTTTTATCTTCAACCAGTCCCCTAAGGGAAAAGGTGGTCTTGCAAACTCTCCTTGCTGTCACCCTCCAGGGGCGTTGGAGGGGGATGCCTGGGCTGAGACAGGTACAGGGACAACTGCTGAGATTTTTGTCTGCTGGGAAGCAGTGGAAAAGACTACCAAGAAAATACACTAAACAGTGGGGATGAATTTTGGATGACTTTGGGAAGAAGGGAGAACAGAGAGCATCTCTTGGTGCCTCAGAACTCTTCAGTGGCATTTTCACTCATCCAGACCTGTAATTAAAATAACAGGATCCTGGTTTTCACCTATTTGATCTGTTTCCTCAGGGAGATTGAGTGAGCTGTACTAGTGGGAGGTGTCCCTGCCTATGGCAGGCGGTTGGAACTGGATGAGCTTTGAGGTCCCTTCCAACCTTACCATTCTATGATTCTATGATTGTTTATTTCCTGGTTACAGTCTGCTTCTCCCCAAAGCTGCTGATATGCATGACCATGGACACAAGCTAAAACACCCAGAAAGTACATATCCTACTGATAAAAGAGCGACTATGCTGCTTGCAGTTCTGGATTGCAGTCTGTTAAGGCAACAGCAAGCACAGCCAGAACACAAAATTGTGACATCCATAACTGGAGTGAAAGCTTGTCCAATGGATTTTGGACTGAAACAACTTATTTCCCAGAAAGGTTTACTCTCACTTATAACATACCTTTGGATCCAACTTGCCAGTCATCTTCTTCAGTAGTTCATAAAGCTGGATAGCATTACCTTGGGAATACCAGCCAGGCTTGTCCAGCGACAGCAGAGCCTCCTGCTCCTCATCATTCTCTGAAATCACAGAAAATCACCAAGCAGAGTCACCTGCAGTTAGTGACAGCAGCCCATGCTCCTGTATTTGTCAGACATGTGTCAAGCTGCCTAGGCCCAGTCTGGAGACCATGGTTTTGACACTATTTGACACATATTTTGAAACTAAACAGCTCCAGAGTCTGCCTTGAGTCCTTATATTGAGTGCAGGTTCAGTCAGGGTGTTTGATAGCTGGAGGCATTTGTGAGAAAAGAAACATCTGAGCCACATCTGCAAGAGCTACAGAAGGGCTGAGGAATCACTCACAGGCTTTACCTGCAGCAGCAGAGAAGGCAGAAAACCACAGGGATCAGACTGATGGAGCTGACACAGATCTAAGAGAGATCTGCATCCCGAGGTAAGACGTCCTGTAGGAGACATCCTGTAGCTTTGACCACAGCCCAGTCACCTCCTGCTTTCAAACACTAACACCAACACAACAGAACAGACTGAGGTGGACAATATTGTTGCTGCTGGTGCAATCCACACTGGCAAATATTCACCCTGGCAGCTGTCAGTCAACTGGGAAAACCAGCAGAAGCTGTAACTCCCTTGGTCATCACTCAGCTGTGCCACAGGCTTTGTTTCCAGGTGGTCCCACAGCAGCTGGATTTGTCTTGGTGTCCATGTAACCTCACTGCTCATTCAGATCCATCTGCTATTGCCAAGTGAACTCCTTTTAGCTTCTTGCAAAAGCCAAATACTAGCCTTAGGGGATCAATAAACTCATCAGCAATATTAACATTAATGTCTTCTGTCTACTGAAGTGGTTAAACAAAAGGGTTATTCAGTCTCAGTCAAACAAGTCTTCTTTTTATGCTAGAGACAGAGGGTTTAGAAGCCAATACAGTACTTAGATCTGACTCAGGTGCAACACCAAGACTTCTGATTTAATTCTGCTTTATAGAAATTTTGAAAGCACTTAAAATGTGTGAGGAAGAGGATTCAAGAGCAAACTGCATTTGGTCAGAGCCTGCTGAAAGCTGGAATGCAAATTTTGGAGAACAGTGAAATTAGAAGACAACTTCATGTTTAAGGTCACTGAGGGTACAGTGCAGTACATTGGTTCTTGAGAGAAAAAAAAAATGAAACAGAAGGAGGGAAATAGGATTGTGCAGAGAAGCAGTAAATAAGTCCTTAATGTTCTGAACCTAAGAATTGGAATAAACACAGGAATTATTCTCAGACTAAACAAGTCTATATTAAGAAAGCTTTATGAACTAGGGAAAAAAACCAAGGAGATTAAAAGCTGACACCAAGAATTCAAGCAGAACTTGTATGGAAATATCTTTTCCTTTGTTCTTCTTCAGAAACCTAATGATAACAATAAGAAGATAGCATCCATAAAAAATATCCTCATCCTGGTTTTTAAAATGCATTTGACCAAATAACTTCTGATCAAACAGAAGTCATCAAACTCCAGCAGATTTGTTTTATTTCCCCCCGTATTTTCAGACATACTTTAAGGCTGACTGAACAAGTAGACACAATCTCCAAATAATGTGGACACAGAAAAAGAAACTTAAGGGAACAACTCTTTTGATCTGCTCTCAAGTTTTCTTGGGTTTGTGTAGCTATCACTGTCTCTCCACCGAGTGGATCAGGAAAATATCAGTGAAAAATGGAGCTGCTCTGTGGGAGGCTTCCAGAATAACTTCTGCATTCGTGAACAGGAGCCCTATGAAGTGCAACAGCACCAGCCAAGAGCAAGGCCCTGCTTTGTTACTCTGTGGAAAGGCAGGAGGGGTAGCCCTGACTGAAAATATTCCCCCCTTAATTACAAGGTAGATCTCTGTGAGATCTATTGCTGTCAGCCCTAGGAATGGGATTCATCTCACTTAGGGAGATGTAGTTGGAATTTAGGCTTCTAATTTACAGTTATAATCTGAACTGATTGGCCAGGCTCCCTCAGTGGGCATAGCTGAACATGAGAAGCACTTTCTAGATGTGCCAGCACTAGAGAAGGACAAGATTTAATTAAGTTAGGAACTTCACCATAGTGATGAGTGATAGAACAAGAGGAAGTGGCCTAAGGGTTATACCAGGGGAGGTTTAAATTCAACATGAGAAAAAACTTCTTCACTAAAAGGGTTCTCAAAGGTTGGAACAGACTCCCCAAGGAGGTGGTTGAATCTCTATTCCTGAAGGTATTTAAAATACACATTGAGGTGGTGGTGCTGAGGGACATGGTTTAGCAACAGCCTTGGAAGAGTTAGATAATGATTGGACCTGATGATCTTAAAGGTAATTTCCAGCCAGAATGATTCTGTCATTCACTTTCAGGCAGTGAAACGAAGAGCAGAGTCAAAGCCTGAAGGGCAATTTCAAAGCCTGATTTCCTCTATGCTTGGAGGCAGCAAACAGCATTAAGATATCTAAGTCACTATGGGAGCATCTTGATTTTGTAAGGAGCTTCAGAAATCTTTTATAATATTTGAGTTGTAGGATCATAGGGACCTAGGAGTGAGTGTATCAATTTTTCTTCTGTAACCTGAGGTCAGAGGACTGGATGACCCTTAGAGGTCCCTTCCAACCTAAACCACTCTGTGATTCTATAACATTAGTGGTGTTTAACTTACAGCAAGTCATTAACCAGAATGATTTTTAACTCCTTTGTGGCAAAATATAGTCGAGAAAATAATTCTCTAGCACTGTCTCTTGCAGTTTTTTGGTTGGTGTCTCTTGCCTCTTGCAGCAGTTCTGCCATGTGCATCAACTTAAAAACTCATTAAAGACCCCACTGGCTCTGGTCTTGTCCTGCATCCTTTAGAGAGCAGCTACATGACAGTGCTGAAGAAATGTGCTGGTTTCCTGAAAAAGATGCTGCATAAATGTTATCATGGTAGCTCCTAACATGGTTTAGATATTATAGAATCATAGAATGGTAAGGTTGGAAGGGACCTCAAAGATCATCTAGTTTCAACCCCCCTGCCATAGGCAGGGACACCTCCCACTAATACAGGTCACTCAAGGCCTCATCCAGCCTGGTCCTGAACACCTCCAGGGAGGTTGTGGAGCACAGAATCACAGCATGTGATCATATTCTGTGCTTCTGTGCTCCACAACCTCCCTGGGCAACCTGTTCCAGTGCCTCACCACCCTCACTGTAAAGAACTTCCTCCTAATATTCCAAGCCTAACACTTGCTACAGTCAGACAAGAGGAGAACTGCTGCTGATCCACCTTGCACTTTGCTGTTATTGATTCAGAAAAGGGCATTCAAAGGTCAGAAATGCTGTAAATAATCCCTCAACAGGAAGCAACACATATATAGGCAGGGATGCTAATGCTCCAAGTCTTCTAAGCTGGCAGGAAAAGGAGATGCCCTGACAATTTCAAAGAGATTGGATAACCAAAAAGAATTTCACAGATGATTCACACAGAGCAGCTTGCTTCCTGCTGAAGTCTAATATATCACTGCATCCCAGATTCCTGCCTGTGGACTCACAACATGCCATGACACGAAACGTAAAGGCATCAAGCAAGTAAAATTAAAATCATTACATCCAGAAAATTGTTCTACTGAACATGCACCCAAACCTCAGCAGGTTTCAGAGTAATTTTCCTGAGGGGAAATTACTTTTCCTTTTTAAAAACAACAACAAAAAGCTTGATGCATGCTGGGGCACTATTAACATCATTAGAATGGCAATTTGCATGTGTCTAACAGCTTGGGAAATGTTGTCTGATGCAGAAATGAACTCCCATCACCATGAGCAGAAATGGTTTTCCAGAAAAAAGCAATTCACTCACAAGATCCAATACCCTTTTACTTGTGACAATGGTCTTGCCTGTCTTGCCAGGCAGGATTACACCTTGGGCTGAGGAACAGCTGCTTTAATTCTGAATGAATATGCAAAAAGTGACCAGTGAGGCTTATTCCTATTTGAATGACAACTGATGGTAATTTACTTTGGCACTGAATTTCCTTGGGAAAGACTCTGCCCATGCTTGCTCACTGCTGTCTGCTTTGCTAGCTGTGCCAAAACACAGTGCTGAGGTTGTGTCCACACTGCTTGTCCAGCCTAGGGGCTGAACCTGGTGCTCTATCCTTTCCTGACTGGTGTTTACACTGTTAAACCCCAGTCCATGCGACAGGGCTCTTGTCTGGGAAGCTCAAGAGTAAGAAAGAAGCTAAGAGGTGAGGGTGAATTTATGCTACACTCAGTTACACCTACACCAAGGTTAATTTTCATCAGCTCACCACCCCTGAGGGGATCACCCAGCACTGCTCCTGTGGTTGATGTTTTATGGTGAGTGTTGGTTAAACATGCAAGGACAACTTGCACATACTTGACTGGGAAGAGCTGAAAGGAGACACCTCCAAGTGCCTGGAGGCCATGCCAGCCAAAAGTGTACCAGGTTTAACTGCAGTGTGCAGTTCCTTCCTCTGCCTTCTCACCTTTCTCCTAACAGCTTTTCACTTGTTTCCATACAGACCTAGTCAGAATGCCTGTTAGGGTTATTGTTTCTTCCTCTGCAGTCGAATAAAGCCACAGGGTGCCCATACCTGCTCCTGTCTCTTCCCACACGTGGGCAGCTCCTCTGAGCCCTGACCACAGGCAGGTGCTTAGTTCAAGTGAGCACACCAAAGCCCTGCTTACCACCTCAGAGGGCTACTGTAAAACAAGTGTATTTTATGATCCACAACTATCATACTGACAGGCCTCTCTGCAGTTTAAAATGCCCTAATTTCAGGCCCCAAAGGGCATTAATGTAAAAGCTGGGTTATGCTCCAGCCTGGTTTGCAGGCACAATCCATTCTAGATGGCATTTCCAGTTAGTTAAGAAGCACAAATTCTGTTTTCCCAAAGAGGGCTCAGGGCAGGACACCACATTGTTTTACAGTTGACACAAAAGGTCCTGCATGCTGGGCATGTAGCCCAGACAGTCAACTGTGTGCTGGGCTGCAGCAAGAGCAGTGTGGGCAGCAGGGCAAGGGAGGGGATTGTGCCCCTTTGCTCTGCTCTCCTCAGACTCCACCTGGAGTCCTGTGTGCAGTTCTGGAGCCCCCAACACAAGAAGGACATGGAACTGTTGGAGTGGGTCCAGAGGAGGCCATGAAGATGCTCAGAGGGCTGCAGCAGATCTGCTCTGAGGACAGGCTATGAGATTTGGGGCTCTGCAGCCTGCAGAAGAGAAGGCTTCCAGGAGACCTTAGAGTAGCCTTCCAGTATCTGAAGGGGGCTACAGGAAGGCTGGGGAGGGACTACTGACAAGGTCTTGTAATGACAGGACAAGGGGCAATGGGTTTGAACTGGCAGAGAAGAGATTTAGACTGGGTGTTAGGAGGAAGTTGTTTGCAGTGAGGGTGGTGAGACACTGGCACAGGTTGCCCAGGGAGGTTGTGGAGCACAAAAGCACAGAATGTGATCACATGCTGTGATTCTGTGCTCCACAACCTCCCTGGAGGTGTTTGGGACCAAGCTGGATGAGGCCTTATGTGACCTGTACTAGTGGGAGGTGTCCCTGCCTATGGCAGGGGGTTGGAACTAGATGATCTTTCAGGTCCCTTCCAACCTTACCATTCTGTGATTGCAGGATTTTATAAGTGCAGTCTGTCTAGTGGGATCTTCCAGCTGTAAAGGTGATGAGATGGGATGATATAACTTGTAGAGTTGCCCAGTGGGTATGCTCTCCATGAAGAAAGAAGTACTTACAAGCTTGCTGGGGGTAAAACTTTCACACCCTACTGCAGGGTAATACCCAAAATTCCTATGTATAGACTAACCACCTTTCTTGGGTGGTTTCCAGGGTTCACACAGGTACTGCAGTGTGTTTTGCTATCCCTGAATTGCTTCTGTGTCCTGGAAGCAGCTGTGAAACCCATCTGTGGGCCAATGCTTGCCAGGCTCCTGTCTGACTGGATGACTGTAGGGAAATGATAAGGAACAAAATATTCCCTTAGCATGATGTGCTGAAATAAAAAGTTAAAGTTTCCCAAAGTGAATAAGGATATTGGCTGTCCCCACTTCTGGCTGTCCAACCTGGTTTTTCTTTTTTCAAGTGAAAGCCTAAAGATCATCTGCCCTTCCATCCCCCTGCTGTCTTTAGGGTGGCTTATGGTTGGTGAAAACAAAGGCTGAACTAAGCAAAGTCATGAAAACTGGAACACAGACTCCTCTTCATAAGGTTTGGTAAGACCCATGTGAAAAATTCACTTTACATTTTCAGTTCTACCTAAATCTTGTTAGCTTTCATTAAAATCTGCCCTTCCTGCTTAATTGAGCCAAGCAACAGGGTGTGTAGGGACAAGGGTGGAGTGTTGCCTGTTTGTAACAAAATCAGTGTTTCCTTCAGGGAAATCAGTAATTAAGTTTCCTTAGGGAAATCAGCAATTAAGTGTCTTTAGGAAGTTTTGATTACTGTGTAACAGGTACTGAAAATAACAGCTGACTAGAGATTGAGTAACTTGTTTTCAAATCAGCCAAAGGATTAACTTTATAACTGTCCAGCAATAGCCTGGCTAATGAACAAAGCGTTTCTATTTTAAACCATTAAACTGATGAAATACAAGCAAGGCCTTTTTATCCCTTTGCAAAAGCAAAATGACTTTGTAGAAAATGATTCACTTACAAGTTCTTTTTAAAAATGTTTAATTGTATTTACCACTCGGAAAGTTTCTATTTTGGAAGGGTAAGAGGGACAAAAATACAGAATTCATTTTTTCTTGCACATCTATGAGGACAGGCTGAGGCAGTTGGGGCTCTGCAGCCTGGAGATGAGAAGGCTTCGAGGAGACCTGGTAGTACCCTTCCAGTATCTGAAGGGGGCTACAGGAAGGCTGGGGAGGGACTATTGACAAGGTCTTGCAGTGCCAGGACAAGGGGCAATGGGTTTGAACTGGCAGAGGGGAGATTTAGACTGGATGTTAGGAGGAAATTCTTTGCAGTGATGAGACACTGGCACAGGTTGCCCAGGGATGTCGTGGAGCACAGAAGCACAGAATGTGATTGAAGATTCTGTGCTCCACAACCTCCCTGGAGGTGTTCAAGGCCAGATTGGATGAGATCTTGAGTAACCTGTACTAGTGGGAGGTGTACCTGCCTATGGCAGGGAGTTGGAACTAGATGACCCTTGAGGTACCTTCCAACCTTACCATTCTATGATTCTATGAATATGCAGCTCAGTTCAAGCTACTGTCTATAACCTCTCTTAGAAGGGTGTGCCTAACATCTGTACAAAAATTTGAGGAGTGGATGGAAGCAGAATATGGAGGGAAGAAAAGAAGATGAGGGCTACCAGGCAGTACTGACTTAACATTTCACTTCAGAAAAACAGCTCAATTAATTTTCACAATTAAAATAACACAAAGCATCTTCCTTGCAGTGTGCAGATTCCAATCAGTTCACCCAACACTGAGACACATAAAGTATCTTCTTAGCACTATGCAGATTGCAATCTCTCAGTTCATTCTAACCCTCTAAGTCTCCCTAAGAGTACCTACTGAATTAAGGCGTGTTGGAATTTGCTCTTGGGCCATGCTCTTCCAAACTGAAAACTGACACTGCAGAGTGGTGAGGATAAACTTCCTGCCATTCATTTACTTTGGCCTCAGACATAAAAAAAAACAAACAACAACCCAACAAAAAACATATAAAACCAATACAAACCATGGGCCAAAAAAAAAAAAAAACCAACCCACAAACAAAACCCAAACAAAAAAAACCCCCCAAAGTTCCTTAATCCTCATTTAGAGAAAGTTTAAGATTTTCCTCCTCTCCCTGCATCTTAATACTTCAGGTATAAAATAAATTACATAAGCTACAATAGACCATTTGATTCTGAACAATCATAGCTCAAAAAAGAAAACCAATATAGAGACTCCCTCTGCAAGGCACCTTTGTGTTTTATATCTTCAGTTCCTAGAATCTATTACTTCAAAGGGTACATTAATTGTGAAGTAGACAGGAGCATGCATGGTTGCTGCACTTAACTCATTTGCCTGGAATACATTTCACTCACTTTTATATGGAAACTGTTTATAGAGTCAGGTTAGATTATTTTAAGAAAGCTATTTTACTATTTTATAGGGAGATTAAAAAAAAAACCCAAACACCTAAACACAAAAAATCTGGGATTGTGCTGTACACCCTTGACATAAGCATCAGGGTCCAGCATAGAGAAAGCCTTTACCAGAAAATGCTGTAGAAAGAAAATAGTTTGTAGTTTCACTGGGGGAGTGATTAGGTGGCACTATGGAAAGGTACAGCTGAAGAGGAGAAAAAGGAGACTGTAGGCTAGGAAGCCTCCCCAGACCCTGGGTGTGCTGCAGTGTGGGCCAGCTGGGGAACAAGATGGCCAAGTTGCTGTCCTTACTGAGAGGAGTGGAGGAGCAGTGAATGAGGATGTCCTTGGGAAGGGTGCTTGAATGTGGCAGCACAGCAGCAACAAAGCATCCTACTGATTTGCTGTTTGGGGAATTGTGGTCAGCTGCATCGTGGGAGGACAATGCACCCCATGGTTTGGTTTGGGTTAGTCTGGCTTTTGAGACAGGGAGTCACCATCTCTGCCACAGATTTCTTGCCTGGCCTTGGGAGCTTTGTATATAAATAGAGGTGTTAGAGCTCCCACATGTCACAAGTCCTACAAGTGTAAACAGTACATATTAAGGTTCGTGAAGCATTTCAGTACAGTGACAACAACCACTTAAGTGGCTTAGCAGGGCAAAGTGAGATGAAGATGTGAGAGGCAGAACTGGGTTTATATAGGCTGGATAAAAGAACAAATTACTGTGCTGTTGCTCAGGCCATGACTGTGGAGATGACAGACGGTGGGAAAAGTTCTTCTGTAGGGCATAGAAACTAAGAAATATTTTCATCTTTCCATTGCTTTGTGCTTCTCCTGCCCCTCTGCATCTCCTGTTGCACAGTGAGCTCCCCAAGTTACAGCCTGTGGCGGACAGGGAGCAGAAGGGAAGGACAAGGTGTGTTCCTGGGCCAGAACAAGGATGTTCGGAGGGCTGCAGCAGATCTGCTCTGAGGACAGGGTGAGAGAGTTGGGACTCTGCAGCCTGGAGAAGAGAAGGTTTCCAGGAGACCTTAGAGTAGCCTTCCAGTATCTGAAGGGGGCTACAGGAAGGCTGGGAAGGGACTATTGGCAAGGTCTTGCAGTGACAGGACAAGGGGCAACGGGTTTAAATTGACAGAGGGGAGATTTACACTGGATGTTAGGATGAAGTTCTTTATAGTGAGGGTGGTGAGACACTGGCACAGGTTGCCCAGGGAGGTCGTGGCTGCTCCCTCCCTGGAGGTGTTCAAGGCCAGGTTGGAGGAGGCCTTGAGTAACCTGTACTAGTGGGAGGTGTCCCTGCCTATGGCAGGGGATTGGAACTAGATGATCCTTGAGGTCCCTTCCAACCTTACCATTCTATGTTTCTAACACAAAGATGTGACAGCAAGGTCAATCTTGATGTCTGGGGACAATTTCATGACCCTGTGGACCACAGTCACGGCTGAATTAAAAGGAGAGACAAAGAATCTGAGAGGGTTAGAACAACTGGCAGAGGCTTCAGATGCTTTTTAAGATCTGCCATCCTTCCAGGCATGTCAGGAATAGCAGAAAGAAAAAGAACAAGAAACTCTGTTCCTGTTATATTTGTTGAGATATGTTAAAATGTCATATTTAATCAAGAAAATGAAAAGCTTTAGGAAATCAAGGTTCTAACAAAAAGGAAAAGTTTGTATGTGTGAAACAGTCACTGCAAACCTCAGAACAATGTAACTGATCTGGAGATGGCAAGGAGAAATGGAAAGTGTTCTTTTCTGGCAAAGTACTTAAAGTACTCTTTGATGGGAAGACTGACATGAAAGCTTTGCAACAATAAGGGTTTTTAACAAGTCAAAGAGAAAAGATCCCTGGGACACTTCCTGTAATACTTTTCCAGTTCCTCACCTGTGCATTTCATTTAGTTTGCAAAACCACTTAGTGTCTATATGAAAATGCACTTTAGTTCCTTTCTCAGAACCAGGAGCATTGTGCCAGATCTCTCTATGCAGGAATTTCACAGATACAATCTCTTGCTACTATTATTCCAGAAAAAAATAATCATCTCAGAAGGCTCAGCCTTCATTTGGCAGTATGACAGAGACACCTGGGATCTGTGGACAGTAATAATATATAAAGTCGTTTCACAGCAGATAAGAATCAGGTTAGAATGAATGGAGAGGAAAAAGTCCTGGGGTTACTAACTCTACCTGGAGAAATATGCAACATACTGGAGTTTAGGACACCTGAAGTCCTATGTGAATAAAAAGAAAGACTAAAGAACAAAGAGAGTGAGGAAGAAGAATGTACATTACTTTTACCTTTTCTTGAGCTTTCAGCTTGCAAGAAGTAATTCCCTTCTGAACATCAGCTGCAGAGGACTTGCTACTCAGCTAAACAAAGCAAGAATCATCTAGTTTTGTGTTCTCTGACCTTTTACTCCCCTGTTTGGGGCGGCAGAGGCTCCTGAAGTAGGTAACTCCACCACCTGAGATTCCTTCCCTGCTCAATAAATCCACCCCTGCTGCTTGCTGCAGCTCTCCTCTGCCACTTTCTGGTGTGGTTCATAAACATTAGCTAAGCCTTGGTATTTAGAAACTGGAAAACTGAGGCAGGGATTCACTATCATTATCAAACTGAATCAGATGTCAGCTTTGGTCATGACTCCTCCTCGTGTTCTCAGCTCATTCCCAGGGCTTACTAACCAGCTCCTTTCGCTACTTGCTCTCAATAGTTCGCGTCCCTCTGCTGCCTGTAGTACAAAAACCAACATATGCTTTCTGCAGGAATCAATTCCACAGACTAACCTTAATAAAAGCCTGACATTTTGGAAGAACTCATGAGGAAACTCTAAAGCTCCTTAATGAAAACCAGCACATACAGATTCATGGAAACTATGCTGAAGGGAAGCTTTCTGCTGTGGTTGCCAGCCCTCGTCCTGCCAGGAACGTACCATACACAACTCTCTCTTTTTGCTCTACTACTAACTGTCTCAACCCCAACTTCCAAAATAATTACAAATCAAACCACAAGGTAACTCTTTATGAACTTCTCTCTCTAGTCATTCTGAATTCTACAGAAGGAAACAATTACACAGAGTGTAAAGAAAGAGGAATAAACTCCTCAGTTTCTATCACATATTGGTTACACAGACATCAAACGATGTGGCATTGTTCCCTGCAAAGTCATATGGGTAAGTCCCTATGACTTAGGTAATCTTTCTTTCTTTCTTCCAGAAATTTCTTATGGATTTTGTCAGCTGTTTGAGAACTGCAATGTGACATTGTATCTCACAATGAATCTTATTGGAATGGTCAAGTTTACAAACCGGTACTGATTTGTCCTGCAGGTAGTCAGACCTTGAAGGAGCAGACATCTACAGATGATAGAATGAATCACAGAATGGCTTAGATTGGAAAGCACCTTACAGATCATCTACTCCAATCTCCCTGCCATGGGCAGGGACACCTCTCTGCTAGACTGGGTTGCTCAAGGCTTCTACTTCACAGCCTTCTACTCAATAGATTGCCAGTTGCTATTCAGTTGGGAAAATATTGGTGATTGGAGACTTCTGAGCTGCTCTCCAGTACCTCCAGTAGGTCCCCTGGCACCTTAGTCTGAGCTGTAAAGACACAGATCTTCCGTAGGTCCTGTGCAACTCCTGCAGGAGCTGTATTTGGGTTCTTTGGGGCTCTCAATTAGCACCAGGGCCCTGTAATTAGGCAATGAGGGCAACATTGCTAAGATTCAGTCCCAGATGCAGAAGCACAATGTACACTCTACAACAGGAAGCAAAGCCATTGTAGATTGGAGCACTGAGTCAGTGGAACCAGAGTGTTTATTCCACAGGGCACAGAAGAGCTGTGCAGCCCTTCACTGTCTCTGCAGCCTGTGATGGGAGCCAGGCAACGATAGATAGCCAGACTAGTTGCTCTAAACTGTGGTTTCTGTATCCATTCCTGGTACTTATTTATGTCAGAATGGACTTCTGTGATTTTTGACATATGGCATCGCCCTCACAGAGTAGTTGTGAGCCAGTTTTTGATTAAGGGAGAGGCTTGCAACTCAATGTTAAAAAAAAAAAATCCAACTTCTGAAAACTATCCATTTCTCTGATACAGGTTTGGCAAGAAGAGAAGCAAGGGTTTGAATTAAGCTACCAAGGGTGTAACATCCTACTTATAAAGAGAGAGTCTGGCAATGACTTGCATGAGTTAATAAGCCTTCCAGTGGAACCTTTATTATTCCATGGATGAAATCAAATGTATTTGTTTAACCATCTAACACTAAAAATACACATGACAGATCAAAAGGAAATGTGCATTATCTTAATGCCAAAACAGCTGCTGATTTGTGCATGGTTTGTTTCCTTAGTGCTCCTTTCAGCCTTTTAGTCTTTCCAATTAGGTCTCCCTTCCAAGTCATGTGTGGACACTCTCATGTGTGCTGGGAAATAGAATGAAGGTAAAAAGAAATATTTCAGATAACCAGAAACAATATAAAAAAACCCCAACCAAACCCTTCTAGTCTAGCACTGTGGATACTGAATCACCTGTATAAATAATGGTTACACATTCTCTAGGTATTATGTTATACTGGTCTGAGCTCCCATGTGTCCAGAGTGAAGGAGCCACAAACTACCTGACCAATGAGACTACATCTTCGTGATCCCTCTGATACATCAAATTGAGTTTACATGTCCCTCAGCACCAATTGCTCAGCCAACCTCTTCACATTGCCGGTGTTTCTATGGGGCTTTAAACACAAGAACTGAAGGCATTATTTCAGAGCAGGTGCTGCTAATGCTGCAACAAGAGCCAGTGTTGCAAGTCTGGATGGAAGGTGTGCATTTGCTTTTTGTTCCCCACACAAGCTTGGGTCTTTACATTCAATGTGAGATCCTCCCTAAATCTCAGGTCTTTTTCAGCATCACACATTGTTACATTCTTAGGGTATTACCACTCTATAAATGGGACCTATGTTGTGTGCTGGCTGCTTTGCTTCTAAATCTTGCACAGTGTTTGGCTGTTTTATCCCAGAGACTCTGCAAGGATCATCTCCTTTTCATAATCTTCTCATGTGTTGGAGGAGAATTCCCTTAAACCAGACAAGTCTGTTTGATGAAGGCAGTTTTGTTTGGAATCCAAATTGGTCATCTATGTACTTTGGCTTTGAAAACACAGACAAGGATATGGCAATTCATGTTCTCTGGGGACTCATAACAGAGAAAAGATGGGACTGACTAGCCTTTGGCAGCTCATTCTGCCAGAAAAACAAACTGCATTTTTGGGATGAATTAGGCTTCCTAGCTGTAAGAGCTTAGAATCACAGAACCGTGAAGGTTGGAAAAGACCTCTGAGATCATCAAGTCCAACCATCAACCACAGAATCACAGAATCATTAAGGTTAGAGAAGACCACTGAGATCATCAAGCCCAACTATCAACCACAGAATCACAGGATCATTAAGGTTAGAGAAGACCACTGAGATCATCAAGTCCAACCATTAACCATACAACCATAGAATCATTAAAGTCAGGAAAGACTTCTAAGATCATCAAGTCCACCACCACCACCACACTCACTAAAACCATGTCTCAAAGTGCCTTATCTCTCTGGTACTGCAGATACCATCCTGACCAGACTGTATCATGCTTCTACTCTCCGCTAATACCCTGAAATGAAATAAAATAAAATAACAACAACATAAGATGATCACTGTGACTATGACTGAGGACTTTCTATAGATTTTGATTTTTAATGGCCTCCCAATCACATGGTGAAAGTGTTTAAATGCAATTATATACAGCTCTATGCAATGCAATCATATACAGCTGCTACGCAATGCAATCATATACAGCTCCTATGCAATGCAATAATATACAGTTCCTATAGAATGCAATATACAGCTCCTATGCAATCATACACAGCTCCTATGCAATGCAATTATATACAGTTCCTATAGAATGCAATATACAGCTCCTATGCAATCATACACAGCTCCTATGCAATGCAATTATATACAGTTCCTATAGAATGCAATATACAGCTCCTATGCAATCATATACAGCTCCTATAGAATGCAATATACAGCTCCTATGCAATCATATACAGCTCCTATGCAATGCAATAATATACAGTTCCTATAGAATGCAATATACAGCTCCTATGCAATCATATACAGCTCCTATGCAATGCAATTATATACAACTCCTATAGAATGCAATTATTACAGCTCCTATAGAATGCAATTATAACAGTTCCTATAGAATGCAATTACATACAGCTCCTATAGAATGCAATTCTATACAGCTCTATGCAATGCAATTCTATACAGCTCCTATAAAATATAATTATATACAGCTCCTATAGAATGTAATTATAACAGCTCCTATAGAATGCAATTATATACAGCTCTATGCAATGCAATTATATACAGTTCCTATGCAATGCAATTACATACAGCACCTATAGAATGCAATTATATACAGCTGCTATGCAATGCAACTGTATACAGCACCTATAGAATGCAATTATATACAGCTCCTATGCAATGCAATTATATACAGCTCCTATAGAATGTAATTATAGCAGCTCCTATGCAATGCAATTATAGCAGCTCCTATGCAACTATGTACAGCTCTATGCAGTGCAGTTATATACAGCTCCTATTCAATGCAATTATATACAGCACCTATGCAATGCAATTATATACAGTTCCTACACTTGGTTGACTTTATCTGTGGTTTATATAATTACTAAATGTTGTTGCTGAACAACTGTCAGGTTTAAATCCTGATGTCGCCTCTTTGGCAACCACATATAAAGCATCACAATGACTTAATGATTTTGCAATCTGTTTTACAGAAATAAGTTATGTGATCAATTTCTAACTATACAGGTTTGGAAAACTTAGAATGATTTTCCATATCAAGAAGGCATTTGACACATTTCTTTATAAAAAATTCTTTATCAAAAAGGTTTCTTCCTTTAACATGAAACATAAACATGAACTACACATGCCCATAACTTGATTTTAAGAAATCATTGGTATAAGCTGTCTTCCAACCCAAATCTAGCTTATTGCTTTTAATAATTGGATAGAATAGTTGAATACTTATTGAATAATTTACATAATTTCAGTATAAAACACATCAAGTCCATAGGTCCAATTCCTTGAGGGTATAAATTAGTGAACCCTCCAAAATAAATCCAGCAGAATTAATTTCAAATATCTTCATTCCTACATTTAAACAAAACTTTGCAAAAGGCAAAAAGGATCTTCACAGTCATGATTTGCATGGAGTCCTTGTGCAAACTTATCACTGGTTCTGGGTTAGGACATTGGAAATCTCTGTGCAGAGATATGATTATGGATAAGTCATTTAATCCCTCACTTCCTTGGCTCTAACAGAAAATCCAGCCCTGTTTTTCGACCATTTGTTTATCTGGTCTGCCTGTGGTCTTCTTGAAGACAGAGATTGACTCTTACTGCATGTTTACACAACCCCTCAAAGTTTTGGGGGTTGAGTTTTATCCAGACCTTCACTATAACATAGCGTAACCAATAACTGGGATTTTGCAGCCATGTGTGCTAGTTACTCTAACTGCTTCTGAAAATGCAAATACACTTGCCATACACAATGGATTCTGCATTTGGAGGACTTGGCAATAATGCTAAATGTGTTTTCCAGTTTTAACAAAAGGAATACTGTTGATGATGTGCTTTTGAAAGCAGTAGCTTTAGCTCTCTTTGAACCAGCTTTCTGCAGTGCTCTTACCAGCTTTGTGCCAAACGCGGTGTTTAATATCAAAGGTAATCGGCTGAAGCAACCCCTGCTGTCTTTATGCAGAAGCACACTGCAGTATTTCACTGTTTTGGTTTTTTGGATGAATAACCTCTTCTCCCTTTTATCCTCTGAGGTACTTTGAACACTATGTAAACATATAAAGAACTTGGTTTGATGCATTTACTTGAATTGTTTCTGTTAAGGAAAGACGGGCATTGGAGAATGCATCTTCAGTTCAGTACTCATTTTGATACTCAGAAACAAAGAGGGGTCAGACTTCAAAGACTAGTTTTTTGGGTTTTTTGGGTTTTTTTTTTTTTGTTTTTTTTAATAAATAAGGACTTGTTTCAGTGAAAATAATGGGGTCTGTCTTCCCATGAAGTTGTGCCCTGAAGATGGATTCACTGAATGCCTAAGAGGGTGCAGACCTCATGGATGCTCTTCCAGTAGCTGAGTCGTTTCTGGCTCTGCTGCATAGGTACCCTGATACCTACTCATGGCTAAGGTTACACTGCAGCTGGCAGACACAGACCTATTGTTTCCTCTCCAGCCTGCTAGGCCAGCCTCAGAGCACAGATGTGGTTGAAATTCCATTACTGCCAGTGGTTTCAGAGGGAGATGGGCAGATATTCTTACTCCCATATGCCACATGATTGCATAAGCCTCTGCATTTAGGAAAGTAGACGAAGCGTTAAAGAAATAGCCTGTGTGCTGCTCCTCTGGCTAATACCACTGAGTCATCAAGTTGTTCAAGAAGCAGCAACCAACTTCATTTTCAGTGGCCAGCCTGGCTGTTAAGCAGGTACATCCCATGCCAGTTTGGATGGGCTACCAGCATTTGGCCCGTGCTCCAGATTTACAGTGAACTGCCGTGGCCAGGCAAGCACTGTGCCCTCCTGGGAGAAACAGAAGCTGAGTTGGGCAACTCAACCTCTGGTTTCTCATGTGCTGCAAATGTCCAGCTGAAACCTGCCATTAGTGAGAACATGTATATGACACAGCCTCAAGCTGTGCCAGGGGAAGTTTAGGCTGGAGGTGAGGAGAAAGTTCTTGCCTGAGAGAGTCATTGACTGCTGGAATGGGCTGCCCAGGGAGGTGGTGGAGTCAGCGTCCCTGGAGGTGTTCAAGGCAGGTTTGGACGTGGCACTTGGTGCCATGGTCTGGTCTTGAGGGCTGTGGTAACAGGTTGGACTTGATTATCTTTGAGGTCTCTTCCAACCCTGGTGATACTGTGATACTGTGATGTATAAACGATGAAATGACAACCTGGCCTCAAAATGCTTCTGAGACAAATACCAGTAAAGCCCATTCCAAAAATGCCCAGGATGAAACAGAACTGCTCCAGTCCTCCTCCCAGGAGACAGGAATGGCTTCCCTGCTCCAATTGCCAGGAAGGGTTTACTGTAAGGGAAAGCTGTTCCTTGGCTACCACACAGTCTAACGACTACACAGTGGCAGAAATGACATCAGTTTAAGAATGTCACTGTGACTTGACACACATAGCATCAGAGCAAACTGCAGAGTGGCATCATTTTATGAAAGGGTTGTAAATGATCCACTGCCAATTAGTAAGAAAATACATTTCCTCCACTTGTTATCTCTGCAATGGAACCCAACTGCTCAAAACACTTTTATGAGGTAATGACCATCACATATGGTAGAACTATCACCAAAAAAAATGAAGCTTCATGCCAACATTTTGCTGTTATCTGTTAAAAATGTGTGGTGCATGTGTGTGATTTTAACAATCTGCTCTGCAAAAGGATGAGAGGATGTGCTGGGCCAACTTCATTTTGCTTTCTGCAGCTATTTCAAATGCTTTCACGTAGGCCACCATAGTGAGCATGTGAAAAACAACATCCAGATTGTTTTTATCAGCTAAGACTATGTTTAACAAACATGAAACAAAATGCAACTGCTAGAAAAGAAGACTTTAACTACAGTCTCCCATTTTACCTATCCTGTGGGTTAACTACAAGCATTAATGACATGACAGGAAATGATAACCTTTGTTCTGAAATGATTTCCAAACTTTTCATTGCAAATTACACATGGCTGCTACCTAGTAAACTTGAAGAAGATTAATTGGTAAGCCTCTTTGATTACAAGGTAACCCAGGCTGGTCTTTTCATGTTTGTCTACAGCATGTAAATAATATTGGGAAAGCAGAAGTCCCTGTGACAGCTGTTTACACTGACAGGAAAAGAAAAAAAATCCATGGAGTAGCTGATATCTGTGCAAAAGCAGTACATGGAGTGGCATAGTTTTAGACTGAGATCATTTAAACAAAGGATGTTGGTCAAGGAGCCTGAATTTGTAGGTTTTTGAAAACACCCTCTAAGATTGGATTCAGTGGAAGATGAGTTGCTGTATGGAAACAAACCCTGTTACATCAGATTAAATCAACATGCATGTGTGTCCCACTGTCAGCACTGCTGGCTTAGCCTACCCTAGGCTGCCTTCTAGCAAGTGGAGCTGGGCATTGACCACGCTGTCAAAGACACAGTCAGCTGAAGAAATCCTCTTCCATAACCCTGGAATGGGTTGCCCAGGGAGGTAGTGGAAGCTTTATCCCTGGAGGTGTATAAGGCCAGGTTGGATGAGGTTGTGGACAGTCTGATCTAGTGTGAGGTGTCCCTGTCCATGACAGAGGGTTGCAACCATATGATCCTTGTGGTCCCTTTCAGAGGGTTGGAACTAGATGATCCTTGTGGTCCCTTCCAGAGGGTGGGAACTAGATGATCCTTGCGGTCCCTTCCAGAGGGTTGGAATTGTATGATCCTTGTGGTCCCTTCCAGAGGGCTGGAATTATATGATCCTTGTGGTCCCTTCCAGAGGGTTGGAATTATATGATCCTTGTGGTCCCTTCCAGAGGGTTGGAACTAGATGATCCTTGTGGTCCCTTCCAACCCTGACTGACTCTATGGTTCTATGGTAGCCTTTATGGATTTTCATACTAAAGAATAAAAAAGGTCAGGTTCCATTACTGAGTATCAATATCTTTACATGTCATCACCCATACCAATTAGGTCCTTAAAAAGAAAGTGTTTCCTCCAGAAATGATGGGGAAAATGAAAATCTCTAGCCAAGATAAGAGTAAGAAACGATTTCTCATTGGAGGCTTGGGTATAGAACCAGATGCCTTACCCATCACAGCAGTGAAGCTCCTACTGCCATCCACACACAGAACCCCTTCCTGATGTTAAAGATCTTGACCACAACACTGTGATCTCAGTTAACAAAGCTAACAAAAGATCCAGTTTTGAAAACCAGAGTACAAAATAGGATTATTTGTTAGTTATAACTCACCTTTTCCACAGAATCTCACAGAATTTCCTAGACTGGAAAAAGATCCTTAAGGTAATTGAGTCCAATCATTTGCCTAACATTGATAAATCCTTGACTAAACCATATCCCCCTAAGCACAATGGTATAGGGACTCCACTTGGGCAAGCTATTCCAATGTCTGATATCCCTTTCAGTACAAAAAAAATTATTCCCAATGTCCAAAGAAATATCCTATTTCTTTCCTAAATAGCCTGAAAAAGAGAGAGTGCCAATAGAATAGGAAGAATTGTTACACAGATTTCCTTGGAAAGAATTCCATTGCTTTCAGACTATATGGCAGTCATTTTAGAAGACATATGGGAAACATTTGTGGACTTTATTCCTCCTGAGTAATGCAGTCCTCAGCCAGTGTAACCTTTACCTACCACTGTGTCACAAGCCCTCAGCAAATATGTGTTATTATTTGGCCTCATATCATTATAGAATATTCCCAGGTAGGCTGATACAAAGAGGCACCATCACCAGAAGAAAGGCAGCAAGCAGCTATCATCTGTTTCAAAATGCTCGCTTTTTAAACAGATATTCTACAGTTTTACTAAAGGTCCTTAAGGTATTTGCAGGGTATTCTTCTGGTGTTAAAGACAGAACTCTCAAATGAAAACAATGACCTAAAAAGCAGCTCTGTGGCTTATACAAATGGAAAACAAAGGCATTCAGTCCCTGATCTCACTTCTCAGGCCTAAAAAAATCTTAGGATATAAGTGAGTGAAAACAGTTATGTAGCCTCAGCACTGGTTTTCCACTCAGTTCTCTATCTCATCTTTGGCAATAGCCATGCCCAGATGTCACAGAAGATGGCAGGAGAAAACTTAACCAGCAGACATGGGATCACCTCCTCCTTCTGATGCCTTGCAGCCCCTACTAATCAAAGGCAGTTTTCAGGCTAGAAGTAAGTCATTTTATATCCTGTCTCTGTATTTTCTTTTCTAACTGGTCCTTCTGGTTTACAGCATTTTTCTGTATTTTTTAAAAGGCTACAGCAGAGTGACTGAGGGAGGAAAAGTAGTTTCTGCAGTCAGTTGTTAAATGGCAGTTACCAGAGAATCATAAAAAAATTGGAGGACTAAAAGAGTTTCCTAAACTGGGGGCTACAGCACATAGCAGAGGAACCATAAACTCAACAGAAATCCAAGTGCAGGAATAAGGAATTTAGCTTGGAAGTGCAAGTGAAAGTGGGCACTGGAGACCTGAGATTGTCTGTAGGAGAAGGAGAGTGGTTTGTTTCTGTGGGCATTGGATGAGAGTGCATGAACTCAAAGAAAGGAGGTCACCACTGGCAACTCCACGCACAGGATTGTTTTCAGGTTGTGCTGCATGTATGTACACATAGGTATGAAGATACACCATACACTTTTCAGTATGCATTTCACATTTTCATATGATCAAAGCATAATGATAAGAAATAAATCAAAAAAGACAGTAACTGCTCCTGAGCTGGAAGGGAAAGATACAGAAGTCTTTTTCAGGCCCAAATGAGAATTCCCTGTGCAAAAAATAATGGTAAGAAATAAATCAAAAAAGACAGTAACTGTTCCTAAGCTGGAAGGGAAAGATATAGAAGTCTTTTTCAGGCCCAAATGAGAATTCCCTGTGCATAGAGACTGACAGAAAACTTTCAGGGGAGAAAGAGTTATCTTCAGCACCTCTGTTTGTACCGGGCTAGGGTGGATCCCTCCCCTGGTAGAACAAACTCACCACAACATGGAGGTTTTTTTTGTAAAGTCAAGAAAAAAAAAAAAGAGAAATTGTATTTCTTATACTTTAAATTAAAAATATAACAGTATAAGGAGAATATGCAACTACTACAGGAATATAATAACCTGAAGGAAGATGGGAAAGGGGTCAAGTGGCAGTGAAGCAGCAAAAGTAGCAGCACTCAAAATAGAAGCAGGGGAAGATAGCGATGGGTGCAGGCAAAGCAGCAGAAGCAGCAAGGAGAAGGTCCAAGTTGTGCTTCCAGACATAAAGCTCTTGATGCTCCAATGAAATGATATTAACTTATCCACTGTTGCCATTCTATGGCCTATGCCTAGAATGTTCACCTCTCTACTCAGAGCTTTCACTTCTAAGTTTTTCTGTTCTGAATATTTTTATGTCTGAGGTAGGAATCTAACTCCAACAGACACACAGTTTTAATTCTGCATAATGATCTGCCTTCCTCTGTATCTGCAGTGACTGGGTGAAACTATCAGCTTTCTACCCTAAATCTATAGATTTGTGTGAGGAACACAGAGGGGCAGCAGTAAAAGACACCTTATAAAAGTATATTATTATTACTCTGGACATTTTCTCATATTGCTGCTATTTTTATGTTTTAAATTTTCTGCAGTCTTGAACAAGCTCTTTACTGCTTCTATACACATCTCTTAAATACCTGTCCCACAGGTATGATTCTTTGATTTGAATGTTCTGGTTGATCTTTCAGAAGAAATCAGTTACTGTCAGTCAAGCACAAATACACCACCAAAAAATCCACTCACAGGTTAGTAGTTTCAGCAAATTATTTCTCTGATATTTGTGCCCCTTGTTTAGTTAGACAGTAAGGTCTCCAGAAAAAAACGAACCCCTACATCTTATTCTGCATTAACAAGGTTTTCCTGTATCACTGAATCACAGGACTTTAGAGGTTGGAAGGCACTTCCAGAGCCCATTGAGTCCAACCCTCCTGCCAAGCAGGATGACTCAGGGTAGTTTGTGCAGGAACACCCCCAGGTGGGTTTTGAAAGTCTTCAGAGAAGGAGATTCCACAACCTCTCCAGGCAGCCTGCTCTAGGGCTCTGTGCCACTCACTGTAAAGAAGTTTCTCCTCATGTTGAGGTGAAGCCTTCTATGTTCCACTTTGTAGCTGTTGTTCCTTGTCTTATTGCTGCTGACCACTGTAAACAGATTGGCCCCAGTCACTTGACACCCACACCTGAGATATTTGTATACATTGATGAGATCTTCTCTCACTCTTCTCTTCTTCAGACTAAACAGCCTAAGGTTTCTCAGGCTCTTCTTAGGGTAGATGCTCCAGTCCCCAGTCATCCTCATGGCTCTCTGCTGGACCCTTTCCAGCCCTCACCAGAGTCTCTTTGCAATGCCAAACATAAAGGCAGCGAGAGGACTCCAGGGAGAGCTGCACAAGGAACAAACAGCCTCATGAAAATTGGCACTCCCAATCTAATAAGGTGATTAAGCTAATGGTACACAATACTCTCAATGGAGATAGCAATTTCAAGTCTTCTCTCTCTCTGTTCAGCACTTGTTTGCAAAAGTAAAAAAAATAAAACAAAAAAAAACCCTTGTAAAAATAGCTTGGAGCTTTTTGGTTGTCTATGAAATTTAATGTAGCTGCCCAACAGGTTCAAAAGTTGCTGGCTGGGTTTCTGACAGAGGGACACAGCAGGATTTCCTTAGGAAGTCAGGCTAATTAGATTGGTTAAAAAAATATCCAAAGTGACTTACAATTTATTTTCAATGTGCATTCTATCAGGTGAAATAAAATGCTCAGAGAATTCATTAAAGAAAATGCCTACAGAACTGAACTTTTTCACCCTTTAAATTTTTGCTCCCCTTCCCCCTTTCATATAAATAGTTTCAATTTCCCTTCTGAGTTTATTTTTTTACAAACTGCCAACTTGGCAGCTTTCTATTTGAACTAAGCCTTTAAAAATCACATTTAAGACCTTACTTATAAGAAGGTGAAAGACTAAAATGCATTTTTTATATCTATTTTTGCAGCTTAAATTTGAGTTTTACTGCAAAAATTCCACAGGTTGAAATGTCTTCTGCTCTGGAACAGCTGACTTTCCTGTCATAAAATGCTGAAATACAGTTTAATGTGTGCTGACTTAGGTTGTTTTGGATATAAGATTGATTTTCAGGTGACAATCATAAAAGTGCTTACCAAAACATGGGAAAAATAACTGTCTCCAGCCATTTTACTATTGTTTGAAGTTCAATATCTTTTGATATAACCTTAATTACCTAATGGACGACAGTGCCAAATGTTTCAGGCTGTTTTAATGAAATTAAATGAGTACAGGGGAACTTCCTCTTTACCTACTCTGTAATTTTTTAGCCAAAATACACATTTAACACCATCAGATTCCCATCAGAACCATTTCCTTCAGCCTTGCGATTTTATTTCTACCATTCTTTGAATTTCCTTTACATTTTTGGAGTGTTTCTGCCACCTTTTTTCCCCTGTTTCATTCTGTGTCTGGTCTTGTCAGCAAAATAAAGGAAAGGATTCTTCAGTTTTTTTTCACAGTATCACAGTATCAAAGTATCACCAAGGTTGGNAGACTGTGTCCTCTTGTTCTGCTGCTGCTTGCCTAAGAGAAGAAAGCAACCTCCTCCTGGCTACAACCACCCTTCAGGTAGCTGTAGAGAGCAATAAGGTCCCCCCTGAGCCTCCTCTTCTCCAGGCTAACCAATCCCAGCTCCCTCAGCCTCTCTCCATAGGGCTGTGCTCGAGGCCTCTCCTCAGCCTCGTTGCCCTTCTCTGGACACGCTCAAGCACCTCAATGTCCTTCTTAAATTGAGGGGCCCAGAACTGGACACAGGACTCAAGGTGTGGCTTAAGCAGTGCAGAGTACAAGGGGAGAATGAGCTCCCTGCTCCTGCTGGCCACACTATTGCTGATGCAGGCCAGGATGCCATTGGCCTTCTTGGCCACCTGGGCACACTGCTGGTTCATGTTCAGGTGGGTGTCAATCAGCATTAGCAGATCCCTTTCTGTTTGGCTGCTCTCCAGCCACTCCCACCCCAGCCTGTAGCTCTGCATGGGGTTGTTGTGGCCAAAGTTCAGCACCCAGAACTTGGATTTGTTGAATGCCATCTCATTTTCTTTAATAACATCTGAGCCCCAATGCCATTTTAAAGTACTGTCACAGATCTTCCTTTTCATTGCTCTCAGCACTGTAATTCTTAATCATTGAATCAATCTCTCCATGCTCCTCAGTTTTACAAAGATCTTTTTACTAATATCTCTGGCAGAGTCTTGTAGCCCCAGTGCTGCATTTGCAAAATATCTTGTCCATCTCTCTTACTTTAAAATTATTATTTTTTTTTGGATGGAGATAAGCAGATGAAAAGGGAATCACAACCACAACTTACCAAGAGTTCGGAAAGGTCTTTGGTTTGGGGTGTGGGAGAAGAAACCAGGTTTTAAAGCATTTGTGATCACAACATCAAAATACTCTTCAAAATCATTCCTAGAGAATAAAGAGATGGAATTAATGAATTAGCTAAGGTGCCACTGAATACTCTCCAAGACATTTTTTTTTTTCCCCCTTCTTTAATTTACCTGCTGAATGGAAGATACCAGAAACAGAGCAAACAGGCCTGGTGCTTCTGGCCTTCAGTAACAAGTATTGGTAGAGGTAAACTTTTTAGCACGTGGTGCAAATGATGGTTTAAGTTAAACTTTCAAAATAAATCCAAGACTTCAGGAGTTGGAAGAGTGTCAAGTGCCTTGTGTAAAGAAATTGAAGCAGAACAAACACTTTTCACCTTGCTTACAGTCTTCCAACAGGGTATGTACAGGTGCCCTAAGCTGTTTAAACATTATTCACCAGGGAAAAGAAAGCAAAGTGTTGTCGGACGTGGCCCAGAATTCAGCTTCATAGCAAACTTTCATGCAGAAGACAGCCAGGTAAGTCTGCAGAAAAGAGTTACTCTGCAGGCATCTTACTCATAAGGAGAACTGCCTTTTTTTTTGTGGTGAGGAGGTAGATTTTCCACTCAAATGAGGAAGTATAATAGGCACACAAGGCACTGAAACCTGGCAGAGCTGATGCTTCGTTTAGCCTTCAGTGCAGTGAGTACAACAGAGAGGGGATAGTGGCAGGACTGGTTTTGGGAGGCAGCTCTGTTTTTCACTGTACTGCTGGGTTTCTTACTGTGTTGCTCTATTCACTCTGCTGATGCCAGGCTTATTCAGATAGCCAAGCCTGGCTCACATTGCACTGCTTTGTTTCTTTGTTTCATTTATTAAATAGCCTCACCATGTCACTCAACCAGCTATTTGCAGCACTGCTTAAATGGTATCTGGGGGTGTAAGTGATGGTTCTGATGGATTTCAGTGGTATCCAGGGGTGCAAGTGATGGTTCTGATGGATTTCAGTGGTATCCAGGGGTGTAAGTGATGGTTCTGATGGATTTCAGTGGTATCCAGGGTTGTAAGTGATGGTTCTGCTGGATTTCAGTGAATTTAACTTTACCAGTCATGCTCTTAACATTAAAGCTGAAAACAGTTACTGGAGCTGCTCTCCTATGAGGAGAGATTGAGGGATTTGGGGCTGTTTAGTCTGGAAAGGCACATTTGGACATGGCACTTAGTGCCATGGTCTAATCTTGAGGGCTGTGGTGATGGGTTGGACTTGATGATCTCTGAGGTCTCTTCCAACCCTTGCGATACTGCGATACTGTGAGAGGAGAAGGCTCCCAGGTGACCTTATTGTGACCTTTCAGTATCTTAAGGGGTCTACAAGAAAGCTGGGGAGGGACTTTTTAGGATGTCAGGTAGTGATAGGACTGGGGGGAATGGAGCAAAGCTGGAAATGGGGAGATTCAGACTGGATGTTGGGAAGAAGTTGTGCATGAGGGTGCTGAGATTGTGGAATGGGTTGCCCAGGGAAGTGGACCCCTGGAGGTGTTTAAGGCCAGGCTGGATGAGCCTGTGGACAGCCTGATCTAGTGTGAGGTGTCTCTGCCCATGGTGGGGGAGTTGGAATTAGATGATCATTGTGGTCCCTTCCAACCATGACTGATTCTATGATTCTATGATCAGCAATTACAACCTCAATCGATTTCCAAGTGCAACGAACTACCTGTTTCATCTTTTCTGCTGTGACCAGTACATGCACATTTCTCATGCACAACCATCTCTTGGAAATCACTGTTGAGAAGTATTTGTAAGCTTTCCATGAAGACTTACTGCAAGGAAATGAAAATATTACTGCTCCTTGCACTCATCACTGGAGCAGCACAGAAAGGAAGCGGCTTGAACAAGACAGCCTAGCAAAAAACTTGTGATAAAACTGGGATTCAGATGATGTACTCAGTGTTGGCCTGAAAGACATTCCATGTCACCTTCAATCTCATTGTGATGCTCAGAAAAGATGAAGAATCTAAGTGTGTTATGGTTCAGACACAGTTCACAGGCTCATAGATGGACTGTGTCACCTCAAAAGCAGCAAGAGTCCACCTCATAGATGGTTCATCGCTACTCTACTAGATAGGCCCATCAGAAACTTCAGATCCAAGTAATTCACAACATAAAAAGAAACTCAAATTAACTTCCATATGGTTCAGGCTTATCTCCAGCTGCTACAAGCATAGATACAAGCACACAAAAATATAATTTGGAAGGGACACTGCACTTACCCAAGAATATGTTCACACAGGAGTCTGCAATAATCACTGTGAGAACTGGTAATTAATAGCAGAATCTTCCCAGCACTCTTCAGTTGTTTCAGCCACTTTTTTACAGACTCAGGACATCTTTGTAAATATTTGTCTGGATGGTTTTTCACTTCTGGGAAATACATCCCACAGTCTTCTAAAAAATTAAAACATAATTACGTATTATCCAACCCTGCTCACAAACCACTTCATCCATACAACAAAAATCCTTTTATGTGCAAACAATACAACTTAAAAATGGCAAAGAGCAAAAGCTGAAAGTTTTCTCTGGGTTGTAACTCCATATAAACAAAAAAAAACCAAAACCCAACCCAATCATACCAAGAGGATATATTGCAGTGTCAATAAGTTTGCCTTTTGTTATGGAATTTTCATTGTTATATTGTTTGATGTTCTTTCAGTCATAAGAACATGAGACATAAATTGTGGATTATAGTCTAGCACAGCAGATAATTATTTCTCATTGCCTTTTGCTCAAGTTTTGGATACTCATTTTTGCCATTTTAAGAGGAGTTTAAGATTTAGAATATGGTGAGGAACTGAAACTCCCAGGAACATCTGTTCAGTTACTTCTGATGCTTTATGTTAGCACTGTCTGATCACTAACATCCTCTGAAATATTTCTTGCATTTTTCACAGCTAGCACTTGGTCTATGAAATGTTGATAACACAATTGGCACAGGTATGTGAATTTGGGGCTCATCAGCCTGGGCAAGAGAAGGTTTTGAGGAGACCTTAGAGTAGCCTTCCAGTAACTGAAGGGGGCCTACAGGAAGGCTGGGGAGGGACTGTTGACAAGGTCTTGCAATGACAGGACAAGGGGCAATGGGTTTAAACTGGCAGAGGGAAGATTTAGACTGGATGTTAGAAGGAAATTCTTTGCAGTGAGGGTGGTGAGACACTGGCACAAGTTGCCCAGGGAGGTTGTGGAGCACAGAAGCACAGAATGTGATTGAAGGCTCTGAGCAACCTGCTCTAGTTGAAGATGTCTCTTCTTGCTGCAAGGGGTTGGACTAGATGACCTGTAAAGGTTTCTACTAACTCAAACTATTCAAATTACAGAAACAGAAATGACACCAAGTACTTGGCCCTCAGTCTGTGTTACAGGATAACGAACATCATCAGAGGAGATTATTTTTTCTTCCAGCATTTGTTCTATATGCAACTGCCTGTGGTCAACTTTGCTGAATGGTTTAATAAATCCCAGACATTACTTAGCCTTCTGGTATGTGAGTAATGCTGTTCTCCAGTTTGAAAAACTAAGACTTAAACCACTTGAACTTGAGCTGTTTAGTGAACATCTATGTTTGAAACGGCAGAGTCAAAGAAAGACTGAAAGATGCTGGGTGCTAAACATAAGACTAGTGCAGAAATTACACAGGCAGGGAAAAAAAATAAGAAGGCTGCCCCCCAAAAGCTTGGAATTGCAAGAAGGGAGGAGGCCAAAAAGTCATGTTCTGTGCTGTGACTTGGCAGATTTCTTCCCCAAAGCTACAGAGTGGACTACTATATCTCCGAAAACAAAAGCTCCCAACTCCCAACTAGGTTACTATTGCAGTTCTTCACAGTATTTAGGTCAGAGTGTGTAATAGCCTGCACCAGGGGAATATCAGCATGTTGTTGCAGCCAGCATTATGGGATGCCATGACGTTTGCCTTGAGACCCAGCCAAGACCAGTGAAGTTTTTCTTTTTTTCATTAAACAAAACAGACTCATGAAAGGAGCTTTCCTGCAGTGTTTTTGGTGTGAATATGGCCTGGGATGAGCCATGTCAGTTTCAGGAGCAGTAGCTGCATGACTTTTTGCAGTATTCCCATTATTCATTGCATTTCCTATTGTCTTCCTTGTTGTTTTGGAAACTGCACAACATTACATCAGCACAGCCTGGCATGAGCTCTCACAGGTTCAAATAATTACAAGAAAGAGGTAAAGTTTATTTGCATATAGAGGGATCTATATAGATCCCTAAGGTAAAAAGATCTGTTTATACACACAGTTGGACGCCGGTTTTCTTTCCTCATTAAACCCTCTGCTGACCCTTTTGGTGATGTGCAGTTAATTTAAAGATTTTGTGTAAATTTGATAGAACCATAGAATCAAACAGGTTGGAAGAGACCTCCAAGCTCATCCAGTCCAACCTAGCACCCAGCCCCAGCCAAGCAACCAGACCATGGTACTAAGTGCCCCATCCAGGTTTTGCTTCAACACCCCCAGGTATGGANCACCCCCAGCTCCCTCAGCCTCTCCTCACAAGGCTGTGCTCCAGGCCCCTCACCATCCTTGGTGCCCTTCTCCAGACACCTTCCAGCACCTCAATATCTCTCTTGAACTGAGGGGCCCAGAACTGGACACAGCACTCAAGGTGTGGCCTGAGCAGTGCTGAGCACAGGGGTAGAATAACCTCCCTGGTCCTGCTGGCCACACTGCTCCTTATCCAGGCCAGGATGCCATTGGTTCTCCTGCCCACCTGGGCACACTGCTGCCTCATCTTCAGCTACTCTCTACCAGCACCCCCAGGTCCCTCTGTGCCTGGTTGCTCTCCAGTCACTCTGTCCCCTGCCTGCAGTGCTGCTTGGGGTTGTTGTGGCCAAAGTGTAGAATCCTGCACTTAGCCTTGTTAAATCTTATCCCATTGGCCTCTGCCTACCCATCCATCAATGCTGTCTTCTCTGTCCATACTCTGTGGTGTATCTGCTGCATGATAAATCTGTGAGAGGTGATCTTTGAGTTACATCTGTACTAGAAAAGGTCAGCAACTCTGGATTCAACATATGAGCTGAAAGAGAGTCTTGTTTTTGAATTCTCTCCAGATCCTGAAGCCCAGTTGGTAATTGCAGAAAGCCAATGAACCAGTTCTTGACACTGAAGTTCACCTCTGGGCTTTCTGCCATATCAGGCAGAAGTAACTTAGAAGAACCCTCATTAAAACATACTCTGCTGTAATTAGGCCAACACTGAGGTTTAACTTAATTCCTAACATACTTTTGTATCTGATGAGGGTGGTTGGGTTAAATACGAACTCGTAGCTATAAAGGAATTCAACCACCAAAGCTTGCAGGATTTTGCTGAAAGCCAAATCAAATAGCAGCTGAAACCCTTGCTCATCATCCCAGGCCAAGAACCAGTTTGGAAGAGGAGAGCAGAGTCACAGGCACCTTGCTGGTGAAAAGAGCTGTGCAACTTTTAACACCTGATGGAGATACAGCATCATGTTGAGCCTTCCCAATCGAATGGAATGATTTGACAGGGAGAAAGGAAACATTTTTTTCCATGGTCGTGTATTACTACTATGCCACACACTGCACTAAAGCAGGAAAAACATGAAAATAAGACAAAAATTCTCCTGGGCAAAGAGTCAGAAAAGAACAAATTTTGCCAGGGCAAACTGAGGAAAGGAGAAAGTGAGCTCATGGTAACAGGAATGGTTTTATTCAACTGTCATACAGCTCTGTCTTTGAGAAACACAAATGTCATTCTTCAGAGAAGCATCATTCTTGAGACATAAAAAAATGCCTCTAGCCTGCAGTACAGCCCTGATAATATTTATGAACCCCCTAAGTTTCAAAACACTCTGAAAAATGGAACTACAAGCACACTTTAGAGAAGCTTGGTTGGTTCACAAATGCCCTGTATCAAAACGGGGAACTTGTGGTCACCATCACATTTGCAACTGCTGGTTTGTTATCTGTGCACTGCCTAAAATAAAATCTCCACATTTTTATCTCTGTTTTATGAACATGTTTTAAGCATACAGTTATACAGACAATGACATGCGTCCACCTGCACCACAAATCAGCGACAGCAAAACAACAGTAGCAAAACAAGCGTCCAAACTTTCATCTTGAACGTCTCTCTCTCTGGTTTTCAGTTATTTGCAAGCCTACACTAGTAACTGCTGGTTCTTTGGTCATCTTCTCAAAATACAAGAAGGCAGTTCATAAAAAAATGGGAGGAGGATGACTGTGACAATCACAGAATCACAGAACATTGGGGGTTGGAAGGGACCTTCAGGGATCATCGAGTATAACCTCCTGCCAAAGCACGATCAGCTAGGGCAGGCCACACAGGAATGCATCCAGGCAGGTTTTGAAAGCCTCAGAGAAGGAGACTCCACAGCCTCTCTGGGCAGCTTGCTCACCCTCACTGTAAAGAAGTGCCTCCACAACCAACATCTTTATCCCGTGTGCTTCTACAAAGAAACTTCATCTGCTGAGGTAGAGGAGGACAGCAACCATCTAAGCATTTTATACCCAGCTTTGTGATTTATTGCATGTATTTGAGGTGTTTGAGCGTGTCCAGAGAAGGGCAATGAGGCTGGGGAGAGGCCTGGAGCACAGTCCTATGGAGAGAGGCTGAGGGAGCTGGGATTGGTTAGCCTGGACAAGAGGAGGCTCAGGGGAGACCTTCTTGCTGTCTACAACTACCTGAAGGGTGGTTGTAGCCAGGAGGAGGTTGCTTTCTTCTCTCAGGCAAGCAGCACCAGAACAAGAGGACACAGTCTCAAGCTGTACCAGGGGAAGTTTAGGTTGGAGGTGAGGAGAAAGTTCTTGCCTGAGAGAGTCATTGGCTGCTGGAATGGGCTGCCCAGGGAGGTGGTGGAGTCAGCGTCCCTGGAGGTGTTCAAGGCCGGTTTGGACGTGGCACTCGGTGCCATGGTCTGGTCTTGAGGTCTGTGGTATCAGGTTGGACTTGATGATCTTTAAGGTCTCTTCCAACCTTGGTGATACTGTGATATTTTGACAAGAAGCAAATGAAGTTTTTCTGTCTCCACACATGTTACTATAGAACTTGGAGTTTATCTGAAATCTCTGAAACACAGCCTAGAACAGTAATAGTCTCTGCAGGGAGTTATAATCACCTTCTAAATACACTTTTAAAAATAATGATTGCCTTTGCAGTTTGTTAAGTTCCTCTTTAAGCACAAGACAGAAACATGAGCAATTAAAATGAGTTGTCTTAGAGCTGCTATATATTAAAGTCCTGCCAGAGCCTCTTACCACATCTATGCCTTGTTGTGTTTTCAAGGCAACATAATTTCCCCCATGTATGTTATGAGAGGTTCCCTTAGTGTCCAGTTTGGAGTCTGTTTTCTTTGTCCTATCTGATGTTGTAATTTGATCAAGATGTTCTTTGCAGGGTCTCACTTTACAGTCTAATTGCCTGTAATACAGCTGTGATAGGAAGTGTGATGGGAATTCTGTAGAGCTGGAAATACAGACCCCCCCTCTCAGAACAAACTCAGAAGGAGCCCATATAGTGCTTGCCACGACTGGCAGAAATCCTCCAGCACAGACAATAACCCAGTCTTTAACCCAGTTGCCCTCCTCTACTACAGTAACAAAAACTACTTGATTTAAATATGCAGTTTGATCTTTTAATATAACACCTCTAAGAGGGGAAAATATAATTGTGAATTATCTTGTGGTCTTTATGACACCACTTCTCCTTGGTAGAAGCAGTTTACACCCCACTGGCTCTGCTCTCCTTTGGACTCAGTGTCTGTAAATCTGCACTGCCATTTTCATCCCTTAACTAGTATTTGGCTTATCAAAAAGGCAAATGTTCAAGAGGCATGTTTTTGGCAAGGTTTCAGTCCAGAACTAAACCACAGGAACACAGTGTAAGTTTTAGTACTGTCACTGCTTCTAAGGAGTACCCACTTGATTGAATTAAAAGGAATTTATCCACTATTTACATGATTTAGCTAAGCAGAGAGGTATGAGGCTAAAAAAAACTCACAGAATTCAGCCAAGAAAAATAAACCTTCAGCTGCCAATTTCAAGCTTGTATGTAGTGGCTTTAACAACTGACCAACTTGTACAATGAAAGTAGTATTTGGGAACATGACTTTTCTCTCTTCTAAATCCAAAGGCAACTTAATACCTTAGCAATCAATACCCATAGCCAGATCCTCTGCAACTTTGGCTTGAGTAAGAACTTCTATCTCTTCCCTAATTTCTGTCTGGTTGCAGGCTTGTGTAGACAACAACTGTTAATTTGATAAACAGAGTAGAGCTGAAACAGAGAGTTCCCAAAGCAATGATGCAGACAGCTGCACTGCTTTCCACTGTAATCTTACAGCACTTCAGGTTTTTAGAGTGAACAGAGACACTTCTTTGACCATTGTTATCTTCTCTTGTCTAAGTAAACATAGCCAATGGCTCATATAAGCACTCAACAGAAACACAGGAAGAAAACCTCTTCATTACAGAAGATTCTGGAAAGGAATTTACATTTCATCTAATGAGTGGAAGAGAAAAAGGGGCTGATGGTTAAAATTACACTAGACAAGTCAAGCTCCATTTCCTTTCACTGAAGCTCAAGTGTGTATTACAGCAGAAGCAACATCAGAATTGGAGGGAAGGAATTGTTAACAGAAAGCAAGATAAGAAAGCAGAGTGAAGCATGAAGCAGAGATGACTGAACAAAATATGGTCACATTCTGGAGGCCTGGGTTCAGGCAGATATCAGGAACAGGGAGCAGCAGGAAGAGATAAATCATCCCTCTGCTTCCTCCAAGGGATGAAGATATTTAAAAACAGAATAAAAGAACGAGGGTTCAGAAAGATAGGAGGTTAGGAAGAGGCAAATGTCATAAGAGCAAAAGCAGTGTGATGAGTGTCAAAGATTCTTTATTTTCATGTTTTGTGCAGTTGTCTCAATAAACAGCTATTTAACAGACCAAAGGGGTTGGTTCAAGCAGCAGGCATACCAGCTATTTATACCTCTTACTTAATTAGCAGCAGGCACGAAAAGAGGATACTGAGTTCAGAGACAAAGGAGATGTTAGTGTCATGGTGCCATATTTCTCCTTCTCAGCTGAAAAATACAAAGACAAAAGCAGTATTCTAGGAAGAGAGAAGGGGGAAAGCAGTATGGATGGGTTGGCCAGTGCAAACCAGGAATTCAGAACTCCTGGTTCTATGCTTATGGCAGGGGGTTGGAACTAGATGATCCTTGAGGTCCCTTCCAACCTTAACATTCTATGATTCTATGATTCTATGAACCCAGTGAGTTTCTGCCTGTCATGAGGCCAAGTGCAAGGCAGGATGATGACCCTCTGCTTGTTGTTGCTAAGAACTAGCTTGTGAGCCCCAGTGGCTGCCTACAAAGCAGAGTATCTTTAAAGCTACTCTTGGATATACAACTGAAATAAAATGTGAAAGAGAAAAATGGACAGAAATCAGACTGAAGAGAGGAGTTATGAAATATGAAGAGGAATAAAACCAGAGCAGTGTTAAGGATAAGTTGTATTCCATTCATAATGTATACCCCTAGGTAGGGAAAGTGTATCAGTAGGTCAAATGAAAGTGAAGAGAAAACTTTTCCTCCTATGGTCTCAGAAAAGTAAGGCTTTTTATGAGCACAAAAGTAAATGCTTGTGCTACTGTAGCTTTGAACAAATGAAATATTACCCATGGCAAGACAGGATCAACTGGTCCTACACTTGCCTCTTTGCCTGTGTATCTGTTAAAAACAATGTTTACAACTTATGTAACATTAACAGTCTCAATACTTTTAGAAACATCCAGCCCTGGCCAGGCAGAAATAGACTGTGTTTTCTAAAATAACAAACTATATCCCAGTGATGACAACTCTGTGTTCACCTTGATTAATTCCAAGGGGGTGGCCATAAGGTAAGGATCAGTGGTGGGCTAGGGAAAACAGGACTGTCTGGATTAATAGTGACTGGAGGGCTATCTAAATATTTAATAGACTGAACAAAACACTTGAGCAGAATACACACAAAACATCACTTCTGCAAATATTTCATGGGCCACTTCCTCTTCTACTCATTTTCTACTCCTGTGGCCTACAAGAAGCTCACTGCAAACAATGAAAATGCTTCAGCAGCTAAAGACAGATCTCAAAGTGAGAGGTTGAACGACTAGAAACTATTCTAAGGAAGCTAAGGGCAGCTGCTGTTTGCTCTGGTTTGAACCACCATGTTTCTTCCCATTCTTATGTTTCTGAGGTGAGATTGCTGCACCAAAGTCTGCCAGGACTACTTCAATGGAAGTCCTAACATCAAAATTAGAGGCTACTGCTGCTCTGCCATTTCTTAGTTGAACATCACACCACCCCACTCCCTGCTATCTGTGTTTCACAGAGGACTGAAGACCTACAACGGCCAGTCCAGAACCTCAAGGGTGCAGGTTTCAGGGCTGGCCCTAACCGAAGTCAGCTTCAAGGTGTGGCTGTACTTTTTCTCGAAAATGTAGCTTGTTAATTGCTCTTCCCCCAAAAGTCTTTCAAGCAAGCTTAAAAACTATCATTTCCTGACCCCTCCTCCCTTTTCCTATCTGAAAGAACAATCCTATTCAGTCTGCCCCTAATCTTCACCCTTCTGCTTCCCAGTCCTGCCTCATCTCCCATAGCATCAGCAGTGTCCTGGCTTCAAGGAGTGCAATGCCACAGCCAGATGCTTGCGAGCTTTTTCTTTGCATGCAGAGTTACACTTGCTTCTTCTTGAAGTGCATGGACACTGGAAGAGGAAAGCAGGTTATTTTCCATGTAATCAGTTTTTATAGCATTCCCAAACAGCTGAGACCAGCCCACACCACTTCAGCCTTGTTGGTACATCTGCTCACACTGCCAGTCAGCTGTGCCTTGTTTCATCTCATGGTTCCAGATCCTTTCCTTTAGCAAAACGCAGCATCAGAATAAAGAAGAGAAATGAGAAGTGCCTGATGCATGGTGAAGCAGCCTGACCTCATGAGGACTTGACATTTGTTAGAAAGGTGTCTAGGTGTCACTAATTAGAACAATCTCCCATAGTTTTGTATGCACCAACCTTGGAAACACCATTTCTTTCTTTTCTTGTTTTTATTTTATTTTTTCCCCTTCTGTTTTTATGTTTTTACATCAATGTAGCAGTGTTGCCAGAGTACACCACAAAAAGCAGGAAGGATGTACTTTGGAGGTAGGGCAGAATCTAAGGCTTCAGAGGAAATTTGTTTTGTTCAGCTGAATACAGCTAGGAGGGTGGGAAACAGGGTCTGTTCAGGATGCTGCTGTAGTCTGAAAGAAATGCTGGCACCTAATTTGACAGGAAGTCAAATATTAGAGTGCACTTTTATTTATACTTCTGATGAGGTTTACTTGAGCCCACTGGCTAGCACGACACGTTGTTATGTTTGGTGTATGGAAATTAATTGCATAATGAAGAAATTGAAAACAGTCCACAGATAATTTACCATGACACTCTGAACTCCCCAGCTTAAGAGGGACAGGAATCCACTGGAGAGGGTCCAACGGAGGGCTACGAGGATGATGAGGGGACTGGAGTGCTGCCTGATGAGGAGAGGCTGA
>VWZE01020951.1:151226-164728 GCA_013396675.1 Eubucco bourcierii | reverse complement strand
GAGGTGTTCAAGGCCAGGTTGGGTGAGGCTTTGAGTGAGCTGTACTAGTGGGAGGTGTCCCTGCCTATGGCAGGGGGTCGGAACTGGATGATCCTTGAGGTGCCTTCCAACCTTACCATTCTGTGATTCTAAATATCAGGATGGGTTCCAACAGGTATTTCTGCTTCACTCCATACCCTGGATTAAGAAACTGGTAATATGGAGGTTTTTGAGGAAGGGTCTCACAGTGACCTCTGCTTGTCCTGCCGAGCTTTTTGCACATGGTAAACAGTGCAGAGGATTCCCAGTGGGGCACATACAGCCTTCTTCCACACCTGTCACAGAGAACACTGGCTTTTGTGCTTGATTAGCAACTTTCCAAAACCTCATTGCCTAAACATTTGAACAAACTAACTAAATAATCCTCTTTCTCTCCACTTAACACAGAAGAAAAAAAAAAAGTATGGAGCCAAGTGTCACTGATGGTGAGGAGCTAAGTTTAATACACTTGAGTCTACTTACAAGCCCACTTTCATCTCAGAACTCTGAAAAACTGCAATACCAGAGCCAACAGAAAGCAGTTTTAATGAGATATTACTTAGGTAGAGCTATAAAATATGCTCAAATTATAACAGGATTTGTGCCAACACCGGAGAATAAGAAGTGATTCAAAACTCTTTATCCTTTCACACCTCGGGTTCTATGTTAATCTCAAGATAAAATGTGAAGGAAAGTATAATCAATGGCTTGAAGGCAAATGGACAATAGAATAAAATGTAACATGGCTTTAGCAAAGGTAGGTCATGTCAGACCAGCCTGATTTCTTGCTTTGATAAGATACCTGATTTTCTAGACAAAAGAATCAAAAGAACTGCACAGAGAGATTAGATTTTATCTGAACTTCAGTAGAACAGTTGGTAAGGTGTCACAATGGAGATTACCAGCTGAGCTGAGAAAAAGGACCATTAGCAAAAGGCTGGGAAGGTGCTGCCTGGAGGAATTCTCACAGAGGAAATGCCAAGGAGTTGTGCTAAAAAAGAAACCTCTTGGCTGAAAAGAGATTACTCTACTAGTGCGCCTTCTGAATTCGTTTTGGCATTCATGTTGTTTACTATTATACTTTGTGATTTCATCCCTAAAATAGGAATGAATGCAGGAGGCTTCCCCCACAAAAAAAAAAAAAAAAAAAAGAAAAAAAGAAAAAAAAAAAGAAAAATCACCACCAAAAAAAACCCAAACCCATGAGAATCACTGCAAGTGTGAAGGGGAAAAGACAACCACGAGAAAGGAAAACTGGACTGGAATAGTATCACAAAATCATAGAATGGGAAGGTTGGGAGGGACCTCAAGGATCATCCAGTTCCAACCCCCTGCCATAGGCAGGGACACCTCCCACTACTACAGGTCACTCAAGGCCTCATCCAACCTGGCCTTGAACACCTCCAGGGAGGGAGCAGCCACAACCTCCCTGGGCAACCTGTGCCAGTGCCTCACCACCCTCACTGCAAACAACTTCCTCCTAACATCCACTTTCAATCTCCCCTCTGCCAGTTCAAACCCATTGCCCCTTGTTCTGTCATTGCAAGACCTTGTCAATAGTCCCTCCCCAGCCTTCCTGTAGCCCCCTTCAGTTAGTGGAGGCCTTCTGGAAGCCTTCTCTTCTCCAGGCTGCAGAGCTCAAACTCTCTTAGCCTGTCCTCAGAGCAGAGCTGCTGCAGCCCTCTCAGCATCTTTGTGGCCTCCTCTGGACCCACTCCAACACTTCCATGTCCTTCCTGTGCTGGGGGCTCCAGGTGGGGTCTGAGGAGAGCAGAGCAAAGGGGCAGAATCCTCTCCCTTGCCCTGCTGGCCACACTGCTCTTGCTGCAGCCCAGCACTCGGTTGCTGTCTGGGCTGCGCTCACACTGCAGGCTCATGTTGAGCTTTTCATCACCCCAGTCCTCAGGTCCTTGTCCTTAGGGCTGCTCTCAGCCATTCACCACCCAGCCTGGAGTTGTGCTTGGGACTGTGCCTACCCAGGTTCAGGCCTTGTAGTAAACATGAGATGAAACAGTACAAAGTACAGCATGCTGCAGTTGGGATGGGATTCACCTCATCCAATCCACCTGAAAACTTCTTATTAACACAGCTATTGTGTCTCCCTTGTACAATCCCAGGCCAGGTAGAATGAGCAGCCAAGTCAGGTTGGGAGGTGCCCATGGTGGGGAGTTTAGAGTACATGATCTCTAAGGTCCCTTCCAATCTAAGCCATCCTATCATTCTATGATTAGACCTTCTCTGCAAGGGAGAAAGAGAATTTAATCTTCAAAAAGCACAAGAACGGCAGGACAGATTCAGGTTGGCAACTTTCTTAACCATCAGAACAGTGGGGTTGTGAAACAGTTTTCCAGAAGAGCTACTGAAGGCTGGAAATTTGAAGAGCTACAGAAGTCAGCTGAATCATTCTATACAATAGATTGGATGATGCAATGCTTGAAAAGAAGAGGTTGTACTGGGTGTGCCAAGAGGATCCTTCTCACTTTATGTTCAATTGAAAGGCTCAAAAAGCTGAATTCCTAACTGTAATTTGAAAATGGACTTGAAATGCCCTGGAAAATCTTATTTTATACTCTAAAAAAAAAAAAAAACCAAAAACCCAAAAGCCATCTCTCAAGTTCTTAACATATTTTTCCAGTGTACTTTAGCATATTTAGAGATTTTTCAGAGGGAAAGAACAGATTTGTCACTTCTGATGACAGTAGCAGAACCAAATGTCTGAATGCAAAGCTAATGTCTTGCTTTATGGGGACATGTTAACCTAATCATATCAGTTGCTGGTGTTATGGTTTTGGTTATGGGTTTTTGTTTGGTTGGTTTTTTTTTAAGAAAGAATGATCTGAACAGTATAAATGAGACTTGCCCTGAGGTATGTTCAAATGCACTCTCTCTTTACAATTGCTTCTTTTTTCATGGAGACAGACTTAAACTTTATACTAAGGCCTTTTTCCCCTCCTCTTTCTTTCTTGAGTTTTCTTTGGTATAAACACACTGTTAAACCAAATTGCTAATCAATCATAGAATGGCAAGGTTGGAAGGGACCTCAAGGATCATCTAGTTCCGACCCCCTGCCATAGGCAGGGACACCTCCCACTAGTACAGGTTACTCAAGGCCTCCTCCAACCTGGCCTTGAACATCTCCAGGGAGGGAGCAGCCACAACCTCCCTGGGCAACCTGTGCCAGTGCCTCACCACCCTCACTGCAAACAACTTCCTCCTAACATCCAGTTTCAATCTCCCCTCTGCCAGTTTAAAGCCATTAAATAATACATATCACAATCATAGAATCATAGAATCATTGAATAGTAAGGTTGGTAGTGACCTCAACGATCATCTAGTTCAACCCCCTGCCATAGGCAGGGACACCTCCCACTAGTACAGGTTACTCAAGGCCTCCTCCAACCTGGCCTTGAACACAATCAAAACAAAAGCTATAACTTGAATTTGTTTCAGCAGCTGTCTTTTTACAATGTCCTATAAAATGGCAGGTTTGAAATTAATTCTTATGTAAATCTACTTAATTTCTTGTGGTTTTATTGAAATTTGCAGGAGAGATTGAAGAGTTTTATCAAAAAAAACCCAAACAAACAAACCAAAACCAAAACAACTTTACAAAGCCTACAGCACAACCAACATATGGTTTTGCAGCATGTCCAGTTTAAACCAGCTCAGGAGAAGCAGAGAGTCAGTGACTGTGAATAATCAGATTTTATTTCTTCCCTTCAAATCTCACTTTGTCCTTTTGCCATGTGCCTGTCAGAACTTCAGTAGTATCGAGTGGCTACAGATTGAAGCTACATTTCTCCTATAAATGTTTCATCTGGTAGCAGATCTTGGGGAGTATGTGCTGAAACAAGCATTTAACGGCAGAAATAAAAAATATGATTAAAAAATTGAGTCTTCAATTCCCAACCTTACATTCCTCACTCAATAAAATGAGGTAGTTAACTAAAACCATACAGAGTTACACTTGATATATTACCTCTTCCTTCATGCATCTTTGAGAAGTGCTTTGAAGCAAACATTCATTATCTTTATTTTATAAAGGACATTAAAAAATGAAGATGTTTAAGTGGCTTGTCCAAAATCATACAGAAAGCCTTCTGCAAATCCAAAACCACAAGTAAAAGCAAGACATCACTTTGATTACTTTGTGCTGTGGATTAACAAACATGCTGCATCCAGTTCTGGTGTCCCCACTGTAAGAGGGACATAGATGTGTTGGAACAAGCCCAGAGGAGGACCACAAAGATGACTCCAGGGGCTGCAACACCTCTGCTATGAGGATAGGCTGAGGAAACTGGGATTGTTCAGCCTGGAGTAGACTCTGGGGGCACCTTATGACTGCCTTCCAGTACCTGAAGGGATCCTACAGTAAGGTTGGAGAGGGACTTTTTACAAGAGTGTCCACTGACAGGACGAGGTGAAATGGATTTAAACTGAAGTAGAATAGGTTTAGATCGAACCTTAGGCAGAAATTCTTCACTGTGAGGGTGGCAACACTCTGGAATGGATTACCCAGAGAGGTTGTGGATGTCCCTGGAGATGTTCAAGGCCAAGCTGGATGCAGCCTTGAGTAACCTGGTCTAGCTGAGAGGTGTCCCTGCCCAGGACAGGGAGGTTGGATTAGACAATCTCTAAGGTCTCTTCCAACCTAAGCCATTCCATGATTCTATGAAACTCAGGAATATGAATGATATTATTCACAAGGATATGTACATGTCAAAATCAATTATTTTAGCTGTACCATTCCACAAATTATTTTCACATGCTCATAAAAAATAAAACACATCTCTTAATTTCTGTCTTTCTCAGGGATCTTGCCTTCACTGTGCTAAGGTGCACTAATACTCTGTAGGCAGAGCTGTACAGCAGATGTAAATGTAATGGAGAGAATACCTATAAAGTAATTAAAATAATTAAAAACAATTAAAATAATGATGTATTATCTAGTGCTTTCATCAGTAAGTCATTTCTGACTTACTGTCTTACTCATTTTTTTCTGGTTAGTGTAAAAAAAAATATTCACAACTGGTTACTCCTTTTTCTTCTTAAGAATAAAAATCATCTCTTGAGCTGTCTTGCAGTAACCTTAACCTAAATATGGGGAAAAAAAAAATCACAAGTATTTTACTCAGACATTCATGGAGATAGAAAAGTGGGTAAGAGACATGAGGGCATTTGTATGACCTTCTAGAAGTCTGCTTTTCCTTTCTGAAATCTGAAATGAATATGAATGGAGTAAGAAACAGGAGAAAATGTTACCTCTCTTTCTCCTTAGAATCAATTTTTATCAGTTACAGAACATAAAGGAATTTGTTTTCTACTCACCCCCCAAAAAAGCCCATCCCATTAGAGAGACATGTCAAATAAATTTCATTTGCCTTTTAAACACAGACGAATAAGAATACAGGAGTTAAACAAGTGAGAATCCACAATCCCCTTCCACCTCTCAAATAGAGCCATTTTCTGCTGGGAAACAAAAAACTTCTTCTCTCCTGGAACTGAATCAGAAGGCAGACCCGTCAGTCTAGTAGCCAGCATATGATTCAGCTCAGCTTTTCAATGTTAAAAAGTCCAAAAGCCACCAAAAACAAGAGGGTTTCTGAATGAGAGGGCTGCCTCCTCCTAACTCTTCCGAAATGACTGCTGCAAGAGGATCACCTCTGAGTTAAGAGAGAGCAGGGACTTTCGGTGACAGCTGGCAAGCAGACACTCCCTCTATCGAGGGACAGCTATCATTCAACTAAAAGGTAGGACAAGCATGAATTCCTGTAGCTGAACACTGCAAAGCAGCTAGATGGATGATAAAAAAGCACAGCAATTACAACTCTTCCCCAGCCACAGGGTTGGTTGTTTTTTTTTTTTTTTTAAAAGAAGGAAAAAAAAAAAATCCAAGATAGTGTTTTCTAAAAAGAAACCTGTTTGTGAGAGATGCTTCATAAAGTATGCTGAGCTTTGCTTACGTTTTAGCAAGCATTTTGTATCTGAGTAATAAACACCAGTGCAAGTAGGAAAAAGACATTCCATCCAAGGCTCAGGAAATGATAGGAAATGTTAATACAGCAGCTAAGTATTCCACTCATTTGAAATTCAGAGCTTGAACTGCAGGATGATTTAAGCCGTGCTTTCAAATGCCTTTAATCTTCCTTCATGCAATGTACACAATCAGAAAACTCTTTCTGCTGTGATTCACTCACATTTCCAAGTGGATTCATTCTTAATGTTTTGGGTTTTTTTGTCCTACTTGTTAAGCCAATTGAAAGAAATACTACTTGTCTCTCAGCTTCGTTGTTAGACTTTTGCTGGCCTGATTATTTAACACATTACTAAGACTGAATGTTTCCTGTGTGCTCAAAAGATTTCTGTTTAAAATATTGCAGAGTAGCCTTGCAACACTTAACAGCAGAAGTAGGCAAAACTGGTTGTGTTTTGCAAGTGTAGGTTGCATGGGAGTGCTGAAAAGTTAGATTGAAAACAAACACATTTTCTTTCATCTGGTTTAATGTTCTGGTCTTGTTGCTTAAATACATTGGAAATCTATCTGCACAAGAATGTAAAAATAGGGTTTCAGTTATGCCTTTCTTTTGGGGAGCAGTTTATTACAGCTATAAAACTGAGGCTGCTCTGAAGGAAATTAATTTGAAGTGGAGGGAAAAAAAAGAAGAGGTTTTGGAGGACACATTGTGGGAAACAGAGATGGAGTTTGGTTTTAAGTGGCAGTGATGCCACAGTCAGAGTTTAAGAGAGGAACTCTGGGAGGTAAAACACTTTCTCTCTGGGATAGGGAACTGTAGTTTAGGAAAAAGCAGGACAAAAGAAGTAAAGCTAGGGACTGCAGAGGAGTCTGGAGGAGGGAGACTGGAGAACTGGGAGCTTCTATGAGAAAACAGACCCTGAGTCAAGATCAGCTTCCGTTGCCCAAGACCATTTCCTCTGCCGGTGTATGCATGGTTATGCAGTCCCACTGCTTGATCACTCCAGAGCTGACCACAAGTAATAATATTAAGACCATTGTCCAAATTCCTCTTAAACACTGACAGGTTTGGGGCACTGACCAGCTCCCTAGGAAGCCCATGCCAGTGTCTGGACACTCTTTTGGTAAAGAAGTGCTTGTTGACAAGCCTGTTGCAAAGAGCAGAATGCTCTTCCTTCATCGTGAAATGGATGTGCCAAAACTGTCTCTGTGATACAGCATGCAGCCTTCTTAGAATTAAAGACATAAGATTTTTTGGTTGCTCTAGGAGTTTAGCATGGCTTGCCATGAAAATTGATAATTCTGCCTGTCAAAAGCAGCTTGGATAAAGAAAAGCATGGAGTTTAAAAACTGTGACCTGAATTACTTTGTGGTATATGTCAAAGGAGAACATCCTTAATAACATACGATGGAGTGAGAGAACTGTACCAGGTAATACTGCTTCTCCTAAGCACAGTTGTGCTGAGCTTTATTTTCCTGTAACAGTCAGTTACTGAATGCCATATTTAAAGATTCAGTCTATCTTCCATTGGTAACCCAACAGAATATAAGAGTATGAGTAACTATGACAGCAGAAAATCTTATTCATGGTTCCTTCAGCGTCAGCATATCTCCAAGTATCCATCCCTGGAAATACATATAAACCATTCCAATGGCTGTGACACTTGGAGGGGAAAAAAAAGGAGTTACTGAGTAAGAAGGAAGCATGCATCTTGTAGAAATCTAGAGGATGCAATTTAGGATTGATAAAGATGTCATGCAATACACAGGAAATTATTTAAAGTCACTCCTTAAAAAATGAGAGACAGATGTTAGCTCTGGTAGAAAACTCCCCTCTTGGCATTTGAGATGTTGAGGTTAACTTTGCAGGATTGTCTCTTACTGTTGCAGTTGTCTTAGGTTTATTCCTACCATTTGTTAGGCCAAAGATTATCTTGAAAGTTACTAAATTAGGAAGTAGTATTATATTTCAAAGATCAAGAGCTGGAACACTTAAATATATGGAAAGCAACTTGCAATGCCACAAATGCTGAAGGTACTGCTTCCCTTGGCTTCTGGGCTTCTTTCTTATTAAAGAAAACTGGGTTTGTGAAACAAATTACATTGCTGCTATGTAAGCTGAGAACCTCCACTTGTCATCTTTACATCTAAATCCATCTACTGCTACTCATAAATATAGGCACTACTGGGAAATAAACAGGGGAGAATCTAATACTCCAGTAGTTAAGGGGTAAGTTTTCTAAGTACAGTCTCTCCTGTGCCTTGTAGATGACATTTTCATCGCTAGACTGAACACTGGAACTCCTATGAAATTCTAGGCTGATTTATTAAAGGTAACCATAACCTCTTATCTGTGTGAATTAGTTCCAGGCACAGACATATACCCTGCTCCTCTTTAAAAAGCTTTTTATGGAAATCAGATCTTACTGTATTTCATCACATAATAATAAAAAAAAAAAATAATCCAAGTTGAAACTCAAAATGCAATGAAAAAAACCCCAAACCAACAAACCAATGTATGCATTAAGACTTACAAATTAAAAGCTATTTGCAGACCAGGGGACCTGCCATGATTTGTGGACTTGAGTACAAATGAACTGCAATCCAGCTTCTGAAAGACCTGTTATGATTGATAGTACCTCAAATGTTTCCTCCATCCTCTACATTAACCTGAATTTTAGTATTTTTTTCCTTTTTCATGAATGCTAAGTAAACAAAATAGGTCTACAGAAGAAAGTAAGTTCAAATAATTCTACTTAAAGATGATTTCTTCTAAGTCTACAAATAATCAACAGCCACCTACCCACAGTATCTTACATTCCCAACTAGGCTAAAGTATGTTTTCCCTACTACCAAAGAAAGCAGTTCCATATTTTAATACTTTTGTGTTCATATAAATAAGTAGCACTGTTTGTCCTTGCCCACTCGAAAATGTTTTAACAGACTTTTCAACCACCTTGGCACTGGCTGCTTAAAGCTCCTGCAGCCAAAGTAAACACCTCACGTTTCAGGAGCAAGAATGTGGCCAGTTTGGAAAGTGGAATTTCCTAGTTGACCATATACAACTAAGTAAGAATGGCTAAATTAGCAAGGGGACCTCAGGCTTCTGTCACCTCTTCCAGGTGGGAGGTTGCCCTCTTTTCTGTCTCTCTCACTATAAATACACATATACACACGCAGATAGAAAATGGAATTTGCTTTTACTAAGAGAAAACCAAGACCATATGAAATAACAAATCTCAGCCACAAGATTCCTAGCTTGTCACAATGACATTTAAAAGAAGAAGAAAAAAAAAAAGGCTTTTAGACCAAAACATATTACCAAGTTCTCCCAAGGAAAAAGTTTTTGACTGACGAAGCGTTTTTTAAAAAGAAATGGAGATTTTAAAACATGGCTGAAGCTTCATTTCTGGGTGATGGAGGGACCTTAGTTACTGAGGAATATAATGACAGTTTGCAACAGCTCACTGCATCAGGCATGTCACTTTTACCTCCGTTCACACAAACCCAATCACACCTTGCACAAAACTGCTTCCGCTGCACTTTGAAGGCAGAACAGCTCATTTACAACACTGCCTTAGCAGCTCTGCAAATCAACCTCCTACCATCCCTGTAGGCTATTTTGGGAGCTTTAACTAATCCATGACAGGCTGAAAATTATGCCTAGATGGAAATCTAGAGACTTGATGAAGTATTAAGTTGTAGCAGCACTAAACAATTTGGAGAATTCCTTTTAAAAATTATTTAAAGAAACAATTCCTACTTTAAACAAATCCATACTCCACTGACTCAAATTGGGCTAATATAAAACATCTTCTGGTACTCAGCACTGCAAGTATCAAAGCTGTGGCTGGTCCCCAAAGAATACAATTTCATTGTGCTTTCTGTTCCTCTGTGTTTGTTGGTGAAGAACTCTACCTACTTATCTAACTGCAACAGAGAGAAAAAGTAAAAGTACCTGCAGGACTTGGATTTATTTTTTTTTAATTCTCATCAAACTCACTTTTAGGGCCCCAAATTTGTCTTTTGTATCAGAGCTGGCTGATGTAATAATAGATAATATTGTCCTAATCCACGTCTGGATGCTCCTCCTGCCATAAACTAGTTGAAAAATATAACCCTCTATCAGTAGAGCATCAAACTTAGTTTTAAAGGATAAATTAAAGTGTCTCCTGTGACTCTTCACCTTCTTTTTTCCCCTTCCATAAAGCATCATCATTTTAAGCAAAAAGAGAGCTGTTCTCCCAATCATGTGAGCAGTTTGTGTCATTATATGAGGCTGTTCGTGTGCTGTAAGCAGAACTTGTTCAGCTGAATCAGTAACTAAAAGCATGAGTCAACTTTTGAGCTAAAGAAGGGGGCTCCTGCACTATTATCTGGACTAGCCTTTTTCAGAGACAAAGACTAATGCTACCTAATGTCACTTACACAAATATTTGGCTGTTCACATTGTCTGGTGTGTAAAGCAGGGCCTTTAATACACCTCCATTTCCAGAATGCTAACACAAACTACACCTATTTGGAATGAGGGAAGACAACAGTTCTGGAGTTCTTCTTCGGGCTGAGGCTGTGTGGGTTTTGTTTTTCAATCACAGAAGTCATGGCAAAATATCTTGGTAGAAAGTAAGCATTTATTTTCTGTACAGAAGGGGACCTTTAATTCATAAGGACTCTTGTCCTCTTTTCAGCCTTCATGTAAAACCTGCAGTAGCTATGATTTCTCAGAAGAAAAAAAAAAAAAAAAAAGCAGTTCATATAGAAACTTAACTGCAACAGATGTTCTCTGCTAAAAGGAAAACATCTGCTTTTCCAATGGGTGTAGCAGAATTTATCTTTCACTTCTTAAAGACTCGCTCAATCACCAGGTGAATTTCTAAGAATGCCGTGTAACAAACCCCGAAGTGGAGCTTCACAGCATCCTCCAGAATCTGGTTAGGCATATTTGTCACAAACCTTACCACGTGCCTCATGCCAGCTACCACACTTTGAAGCTCAGCAGGGAGAAGTTCTTCTGTTCAACACATAAGCACACACAATAGGATTTCCAGCCTCTCCACTCATCCAGCTCCAAAGCTGCTTTCCAAAGCATCCGAGAGAGAAGTGCTGCGTGGTGGAGGCTCCTGCCAGTTCCCAGTTTTGTATGCTTTGGTATTTTGACGGAAATAGTTTGGTGTAAAAGAAGAAGTTCTTTTCCCTTGCCAGTAGCATACTTTTTCCACTCTTCCCATATTCTCTAAGAGTACAACTAATTCTTTTTGCTGTAATTTGATACTTCGTTTTTGGGTGACCAGAACTGGCAGTTCTACACAATTTGTTGGACATGACAGGGATACCTACAGAGGCAGGTGTAACCAGGCTCTGCTTACACCCTGTGCTGGCTGCATACAAAGCAGTAGTGGCCTGCAAGCAGCTACATTAGCATGGATGGCCACCTGCATGTTACACTAATCAACGTACCAATGCTCACATGCTGCACAATTCTAGGACAATCATCTAACCTCCTTCCCTGGAGGTGTTCAAGGCCAGGTTGGATGAGGCCTTGAGTGACCTGTAGTAGTGGGAGGTGTCCCTGCCTATGGCAGGGGGTTGGAATTAGATGATCTTTGAGGTCCCTTCCAACCTTACCATTCTATGACTCTAACTTTAAGTGAATGTTTGCTTCATGTCCAACCAGCTTCCACAGAAGTGCAAGAGCTTGGTGCCACCTATAAAGACATCTCCGACACGTCCAGAAGCCCAAACAGCAAGAAGTAGAACTTGCTTTGTGCAACTGCTATAGGCATGAAATATGCTGAGGTGCATCATCCTGCAAAGCTGAAGCTGTTAGAGAAGAGCAACCTCACAGTAACTCCCACACCTAATGAGGTCAACTAGACATTAGCGACAGATGTGATACAGCACTTGTGAAGAGTTAATAACGAGACTCAGAGGAAAAGTACAACCTGCTACCATGGTCTCAAATAGAAAATGGTGTCCTAAATTTATTTGTGTGCATTTTGCAAGTCACAGAAAGGGTTTTATATCCACTCTCCTGGTCAAAAAAAGAGGTGCTGTTTTGGTGTCTCCCAGCAGAACTTGCCAGGTGCCATTTTGGCCATGCATCTGTCAATAGAAACACTGTGAAATGCTTCATGCAGGTCATGTAGGCTTTGGCCCTGCCAGGCTTGACAACATTCGTTTGTTGACTCATATTTGCAGCCACAGCCCTTTTTCTGCCTTAAGTTTCCCTGTTCAAACTAATTTTTCATCAAGAAAGAAACATTTCAGGTTAAGTTAGCAGACTATCCTAACAGAAAACTTCTAAGAGAGATTGTTCTCAAAACACTGAAGTAGGAAAAATGAAGTTCCTTTGGAGATTAAGGACAGACTGGGTGTTGTACACTTTCATAACAGTCATCTATGATAGTACATGTTGCTTGGATTCTCCCAAATAAAACCAGGCTGTACACCCTTCTAAAGCTCAGTTCTCCTTGCATACTAGCATGGAACTGCACAATGATGCAGAATTCACATCTAGGAGTGCAAAACAACAAAACTCCTGCCAAACATTTGAAAGATGTAGTAACAAATCATCTAAAGAGAGCTCCTCTATGTGGTGTGAAGTTGCAATTCTCCTCCTGCAGCATCAGGAACAGTTTGTGAAGTGAGCAACCTGTGACTAAATAAAAGCTAGGATGTTATGTCCTTCAAGGCATATTTTGGGAAGAAGCAGCAGTTCCTGGGCAAGCTTCTCTGGCTTGTGTTATGACAGTTGGAACAAATTATTGTAATGACTCAGTCTGGCCTTATCGACACTGGAAATACTTAAAACTATGTATTGCTCAAGGTAGAGTAAATTGGAGATGCAGAGAACTACTGGGAAACTTGATGGTGATTTCTCAGCCTGAAGCTGTTCTATTTGTGAATTCAAACTTTCCCTAAGCATTAGTTTCTTACTCTTAGGAACTATTTGGCAAGAGGTTCCCAGATGACAGCAATTATCACTAAGGAGAAAGTACTGAGTGAGGCATTTAACTCTGTCCCACATGACATCCTGGGCACCAAGCTGGAAAAACATGGACTGGATGGGTGGAGCACTGCTGGGTAAGGAATTGGCTGGATGGTCACACACAAAGAGTGGTGATCAACAGTACAATGTCCACCTGGAAATCAGTGCCAAGTGGTGTCCCTCAGGGGTCAGTGCTGGGACCAGTGCTGTTTGACATCTTTGTCAGTGACATGGACAGAGGAATCAGTGCAGCCTCAGCAAGTGTGCAGATGGCACCAAGCTGTGTGGCACAGTCGACTTGCTAGAGGGCAGGGATCCATCCAGAGGGACCTGGACAGGCTGGAGAGGTGTGCCCAGGCCAACCTCATGACATTCAACAAGGCCAAGTGTAAGGTCCTGCACCTGGGCAGGCACAATCCCAAGCACAAATACAGGCTGAGTGGGGAATGGCTGAGAGCAGCCCTGAGGAAAAGGACTTTGGAGTCTGGGTTCATGAAAAGCTCAACATGAACCTGCAGTGTG